>CM060243.1:13371638-13523725 GCA_030555515.1 Acutogordius australiensis
TTAAACTTCTATAATATTTCCATTATTAATATATCGTGTCATAATTAGGTTTGGGTGCTAAATATTCTGTGTGATATAAATAACTATTTAAGCTTGATATACTTAAAAATTTTGTTATTATTTGAGATAAGAAATATAAGTTACAAGTGGTTTTGATATGAAAAAATTTTTAATTTTTTTTCTTTGTGGTATTCTGTCGCAATTTCAGACAATTTGATCAAAATGGCTTTTCTTTGATATAAACCTAAGTAAATAGCCGAAGGTAAAATTGGAAAATGGAATATATGAAGTAAGCTCATGATGGGGTTTATTTTATTTTAACTTCATAAAAAAGGGTTTTAAGTTTTTCCATACCTTTCCCCATTTAGGGGGCGCCATATACCCGTTATGATATTTTGACTCTTTTTTGCTCGCACGCCGGTGACCTAGGTTTTTAGCCTAGGCTTTCACTTTAGGCATATGGTTTTGAGCCTACTGCCTAAGCAGGCCACTCAGCAGCTTCAAAGTGGATGCACATGTATAATTTCCGAAGAAAAAAGCATTCTGTGCACGTTCGAACTTGCAACCTTCTGCGTGTAAGACATGAAGGTTTGCCGAGTTATCTGAGACGACTATTTCAACTTCATAACTCTCTTTTTTCAGAATTGATATATGTCGACCTATGTAATTTCCACTGTATCTAATGTTCGAGATCTCCTTCCACATTTAAAAATTGAATATTGACACCTAAAGGTGCCTGTCTAATACTGAGGCTCCGTCGATTTTTGCCGATATGTTTTCCTTAATACTTAACCGACAATTTTGTTCTGGATTTTTGGCCTAATTAGATATATTTCTATACGTAGTAAAATAAAAAAGGGGTTGGAAAATATATTTTAAAGATTTATAATTTCTTAAAAAAAAATTACCAGACCAGTATGAAACTACAGATAAAAGTCGAGACCCTGAAGCCCACCGGACATAGTGCCGGCTTGCCTAAAACGGGCCGGGGCTAGCTGGGCCCATTGAGGGCTTTCGATTTTTAATATCTTATTTATCATTCTTTTTTTAACTATAACAAGAACTAAAGATACATTCACGCTTTAAAGGGCATTATACAGTATTTAATCGATGATCATAAAGCCAAGCAATTTAAAATTTCTGGGCCGTATTTTTATATATCCTAATCGGGCCTAAAATAAAAAAATAAATTCCGGCAAGGGCCTTCCGAGCCAGACCGGAATATCACAGCTTGGTTTAAACTCTAGAAGAGACCTGATCTAGAACTTAAAGGGCAGCATTTCTTAATGAATGGACCAAATAAGGTCGACCATTGCCTATATAATGATTTATAGCCTTGTCTTGCCAGACCTTTCATTTAAATAATTTACCGACCAAATTTATATTTAATATGCTCGGCTGTCCGCGCACCTATTTAAAAAGAATAAAAGAATTTTAAAGTTAATGGATTTTTTTAAAATATTACTTTAATGAATACTATGCTTACGTATATGGATTTATTATATCCTTCAGTCAAGGTTGTAATTTTCCTCATAGTTAAAAATTATCATATTTAAGATAATTTAAAAATTAGAAGAAAAAGAAGTGAGCTTTTTGATGTGTTTTATTAGAGCCTTTTTAAATTAATTTTTGCCCCTTTTTCAAACAGGAGCCATTTAATTTGTTTTAAATGGCTTTCTCCCTATGGAGAAGAAAATGAAAGTTTTGTGGCTCCCTGTCTTCCCGACTTTATGACTTCTTTAATATTAAATAAATTTATTCAATTGCAATATAAAACATTTTTAAAATTTGATAATCTAAAAACCATGAGTATTAAATCGATTGGACAAGTTTACTATATGTCTATACCAGCTAAGACTGGTGTTGTGTCTAAATATTTTTATTTCTTGAAACCTTATTGCACGTAAGATATTAAATTATTGACAATGATTTGTGAAAATGTTCGGTAATTATATTTTTTGTATTAGCATCGACAGACAGGTTCAGAACTTCTAACCCAATGCCAGATATGCCGATGTAATTTCCAACGACATGTATCGAACTTATATCGGCAACCGTACTGTACAACATACGATTCAGTTTGAATGTCATAGCAAAATCATTATCATTATTATTATCATTAAATCTACAGTTCCATTTTTTAACGTAATTATCGGTAGAGCCGGTAAAAATATTTAAGATTTGGTTTCCTCCTGGCGTATCACGTTCGTCCAAAATTTGAATGCAGGATACTTTTGATGTGTGAGCATTTGCTATGTTTAATTGATTCAATTTGACAATTACAGATTTTGATCCATGGTTAATATCGTGAAGCAAATTCAACAAACTAAGAGAACCATCTTCGTGACCCAGAGCAATTAACAGCTTTTCTTGATGGGGTGAACCCAAATTTATAATATCCATGGTGATTATGGCATCGCTAAATTTGGTAGCGTAGATCAAGGTAGGCGGCCCGGTACAGTGTTTGAAGTTCCACACCTTTAGGTTACCGAGGGTATCGGACGAAGCAAAAAGACAAGTTGAGATGAACTTTAAACCGGTGATGTATGCCGAAGCATGAGCGCACCATTGATTTAACGGTCGAATCCCGGTAAGACTAGAGTATTCGAGGCTTACAACGTGGCCACAAGACGAGGCCGTATATATGTGGTATTTGAAAGACGAAAAAGTAGTGCAAGGAACCATAACAATTGCAGTTAAACGAGAACCCTTTAAGTGGCTGTAAATTTCATCGAGTTGGATGGTGACTAATATTTGGTTGTAATAAACGTTTTGGTCATAGTTTAAGGCACTCAAAACGAGTTGAGTTTTTTCACCACAAGTGACTAGATAGAAATTAGCCGTTTCAAAGGGGCTTTGAGACAAAAGTTGAAAATCCTTTATTGCCAAGTAATTTCCTTTTAGCTTAACCACCGAGTATTCACCTGATTTGGAATCATATTTTGTAATAAAGGGGGCACCCGTTAATGGGACACTTACTAGGTATAACCAACCCTTAAACATAAAAGCTTGTGTTTTGACAACGTATTCGGTTTGAGTACCATCTTTGCAGCGTGAAGGGCTGTTGGAGAATTCGTAATTGTACGTGAAAAGTGTATTTTTGCGAATGTAAGTCATGTGTAACCTTTGTCCCACCGGATCAAACAAACAATCCCAATCTCTGTGAGAGCCGCCACATTCAATTTTAAATATCGGATATTCGCCGGTGTAATCAAAGCATACGAAGCAGTTTGATTTGAAACCAAGGAGATATATAATACAACGCGCATCATGGACTGCTCTATTGGCATTTATTAAAATTTTACTGATCCATTCAATGTGCTTGGGATACGAGCTTATGGTCAAATTATTAAATTTCACCCGATTAGACAGGGTTATACGATTCTCCATAAATGATCCACCTTTATCAGCTATATACACAAAATGACTGTTATTGGCTAGTCCATCTAAATATTTGTAAGAGGTTATGTCTGTTATACCATGGCTAACTAATTTAACCGTATACATTAAGCACCCGGTCCCGATATCCCAAAGCTGAACGAGACCCGTAAAAAAACCGCAGACTAAAATGTTTTGACCGATTAAATGCATAGCCGTAAGTTTTTGGCTTTTGATTTTTTGTAAATGCTTTATCCTGCTGACAAATTTGTTTGAGGGAGAACATTTAGCTTTGATTGAGAATGGATTTAGGACAAGCAGGAAGCCCGCATCATTGATAAATAAGCAATTCTCGTCTCCGCCGCTGAGTCGGGTAAAAAGACGAACTTGCGAATTGACAGGATTTTTGAGATGGATAAAGAAATGGTCCTCAATTATGGTATGTTTTTGAGGAGCAACGTCAAGGCTCAAAATAACAAACTTTGTCAAACCCGTAACATCAGAGATAAATATGGCCGCTTGATTGCCGTAGCGGTAGGACTTAACGAGTCGACATGTAGCCACCCAATTATCATGCCTTACTATAAAATGTTTTGTGTTATTTGTAACATTGTATATGAGTATATCGTTCAAATAGGTCGTAACTAATATCCTTTGAGGGTCAATGTAGCTAACGAAACGTACACCTTGACATTCAATACAAGTTTTAACATTGCCCCCTTCGCCCAGGATGTATGAATATGGATATTTTAGAATCGAACCGTCGCCACATGTGACCCAAAAATATTGGTCAGGCACTATGCGAATTGCAGCAACAGTTACATGACCTGGCGTATACCAAATTTTCAGGACCTTAAAAGTTAAAATTTAAAAAAATTTACATTAAAAATTATCCAAATTCACAATTATGGTGGGGGCAATTATCCTATACCAACAAAATTGGCTAAGAGAATTATATCAGGAAATAAAATTGCCTCTAAAAACGTGTATTTTAAAAATGAATAAAAGTATGGGCAATAAATGTTTAAAAAATTACATGGAAGCTATAACTGCCAGGAGATAAAATTTTACAAAAAATCATTGTCCAGTTTTAACTTCAAATTAAAAATAATTCAATAACAATTTTGATAAAACAGAGTATTTATTACCTAAATTAAATAATATTTTTTGCCTATCAAATTTATTTGCCATTTCTGGTTACTAGCAAATTTTTTTTCAATGAAGGCAAGGCAAGAACTTAAAATGTCTTCAAGATTGAGCAAAAAATACTTGAATTTTGAGCATTTATAAATTTTGACATAAAAAATAAAAACATCTTAAAAACTATAAATGTGGAAATATAAATGGAAATCTACAACTATTTGGTTATAAAAATTTAAGTGTATTCATATATGCTTATTAAAATATCAAAAAATACTTTTCCAAGAATATTTTGCAATACTATTTTTCCATTTCCACTTGCACTTAGAAAAGTATTATTACTTAAAAAAGAAAGGGCATAAACTTTTGAATCATGATTATAAAAAACTTTCAATTTCTGAAATGTTTCATTTTCATAATTCCATAATATGACTGAGCAGTCTTCTGATGATGTCAATAATTTATTATTTTTGAAACAAATATCAACAATTGGGCCATTGTGGCCATAAAGCATTTTGCAATCTACAATTTCCAAAAGATGATTCATGTGTAACACATTTAAGCAGCCATAAAATGACCCTGTGAGAACTACAAAAATTTTTGAGCACCATTTTGCTGAGCAAATTATTGAGTAATTTGAATAAATTTTATTAAATTCTAAATTTATATTACTTAAATAAATGCTGTTATTTCTCAGAATAACAATTAATCTATTATTATGACAAGAAACAGATAATATTACATTAGGAAATAATTGAGTTTTAACGTGTATTATTTCATTTAACCTTACAGAATAAATTTTTAAATAAATGTTTCCAAATAGAAATAACTTTTCTAAATAGAGATATATATTTTGAATTTTGTTAGCTACAAATATTAAAATAGAAACTGTATTTATATCATTTAATTTAATAAATTTAATTTTATTTCCTTCACAAAATAGAATAATATTTTTATCTGATGTGCAAAAAAATAAGTTGGAAATTAAATTAAAATTTAGTGTCATATGGTGAAAATTCATTCATCTGGATGTAGAAGCTTCGAATGTATTAAGTTAAATTAATAAACTATAATGTTTGCCATCAAGGCATTGTTAAATTTAAAATCCAATAGATAAATTAAAGGTATAAGGGTTTAGTTTTTTAAATAAATATATAATAAGACATCCATTAGCCATCCATGCCGAAACGTGAATGTATGAAAACTTATGCCCAGAATTAGAAAATTAAAGCGAAATCCACCAGAAGGTTGGGAATTAATTGAGCCCACATTAGATGAGTTAGAGAAAAAAATGCGAGAAGGTATTAAATAAACTTTTATATATATTATAGCTGAACTGGATGATCATGAAGGTAAGAGAAAGGTTGAAGCATTGTGGCCTGTATTTAAAATTCACCATCAAAGATCTAGATATATATATGATTTATATTACAAAAGAAAAGCAATTTCAAAAGAATTATACGATTTTTGTCTTGAAGAAGGGTTGGCGGATAAAAATTTAATAGCAAAGTGGAAAAAGCAGGGTTATGAAAACCTCTGTTGTTTGAGATGCATTCAAACTCGTGATACAAATTTTGGTACCAATTGTATATGCAGGGTTCCAAAGGCCAGATTAGAAGTGGTAAAGATATGGATTTATTGACATGGATTAAATATTTTTATTAGTTTTTAGGCTAATATAACTTTTTAATAGGGCCTGTTTAAGTTATTTCAGATAATTTTTTTTAGAATATATATCAAATGCTAATAATAAAGATTGGCAACTTTTTGTAAAAATGGTCACTGTCAAAAAGTACAAATTTTTAATTTTTTTTAAAAACTGAATGAAGTCTGAATGTGCCGCCATTAAATGCATTTTTACAAAAAGTTGCCAATTTTCATGAATATAAAAAATTCTTTTTCTAAAATAAAAGTAAAAAACAATTTAATTCTGAACATGCCTGTCTCAATTTAAATTTAAAAATATTATTTTATTATATAGGGGAAAGTTGTGGAGTGTGTTCACTGTGGTTGTCGTGGTTGTTCTGGATAAATAATAATTATTTTTCATATTTTATTCATTTTTTAGTATACATATACTGAATAAATATTACTATTTCATTTTATTTATGCAAGTTCTATTATTACACAGGTCAACAAATATCAATGTCAGAAAAGCAAATATTATGAAAACATAAAAGAATGTATCTCCTTGATGATTTTTTGTTTTTCTTAATTTCTTCCACCTTTGGCTCCTTAGATCCGTCCATATTAAAAAAGGCTTTTTTAACAGATGTGCAACCTTAAGAATACCGTAAAAAGAAAAAACTCTTTTTTCATATCAAATTCCTTTGAAAAATATATTTATCATCTCAGATTATGCGAAATAAAAATTTTTGGTATATTAAGGAAAAGCTCTTCCATCCAGTGCTGGGAAAACAATGAGCCAAAAAACTTTGGCTCATTTTCCCCCAAGACTCAAAGAAAGAAAGGGAGCTACAAATAAAGGGCCAAAAAAAATTCAAAAAAAAGCCTTTACAGAAAAGGGTCAAACCCCCCCCCCCCCCCCCCCCCAAATGGCTCCCAAAAAAAGCCCATTTTTTGTTTTTTTATAATAATTTTGCAAAATTTTGATTTTTTCTTTATAATAATGATGGATGGGTTATTTTTTCTTAAAGCTCCTAGGAGTTTTTTTTAAATGGGGCTTTTTTTAAATATGCCCCTTTTCTTTAAGCAAGAAAAGGGGCTTTTCTTTTGCCATGCCCATGAGTTTGTGAGCATTTGGGGAAAAAACTCAAAAACTTGTTAAAAAAAAGCCCATTTATTTTTTTTTCGAGCCCTGCTTCCATCATCTTTTAGATAATACATAATATTTGGCCAGAATTTTGTGTCCAATCTTAAGTTATAGGTTTTTTATATAAAAATGTTATTTTAAAATAACAGTTTAACCAGTGTAAATATATAAAAAAAATCCAATTTATTTTTTTTTAATCTTTTTTTTGGGCATTTTTTTTTTTGAAATTGTCAATGTTTATAGCTAGAGTTTGATTAGAAATAACGGGAAACAGATTTGAAAAATCCCTAAGATGGCAGGCTTGATCTCTGTAGTTGGCTTATAACCAGGGCCGTACCAGGTTTCTCAAGCGCCCCTAGGCAAAAAAAATAAGGCGCCCCTTTATTATATATAAAGAACAAGAGGTAACAATAAAAATAATTTTTTTTTATATTAATTTATTGAAATATGATGCATGGTTAAAATCTTATATAATTAGAATATATATGATAAATAGAATTCTAAACAATGCATAATAATAAAATCAAAATAAAAATAATGTAGCGCCCTCAGCAAATGTCTGACCCATGAGATAGTCAAAAATTTGTTGACCTGTGTTATTAAACTAAAAATGTACTTTATTTTATAAGGTATATTCACATGGGCATTAATCAATTTAATCTTGATTATAAATTGGCTCTCTACATAGCATATATTACTCCTATATGATTTTATTATTTTTCTAAAACCCTAAGCAAAAGCCAGCCCTTTTTAAATTTAACAACGACTCAAAAAATTAAGAATGCTATTTTATAGTTAAATCAAAAATTCTTTTAAATATATAGTTGACCAAAAAAAACTAATTTAATTTTATTAAAAGTCAGTGTCCTTTGATATCCTGTAGACTCACATATTCGATGGACCCTAACAATCAGATTTAGTTGGATGAACCACTTTTGGTCCCTAAAATCCTTTTTTATGAATTATATAGCTATTATGGTTCACACTGAACTGATATGTTTTAACATGGCCTGCACAACATTTTTTCTAGCCTGAAAAAATTATTATTTTTGAGCCAGCCCAAATTTACAGATATGGCCAAGAAATTTTATATTACAGGCTATACATTATTTGCTTTTAAATTATTAATTAAATCTAGAGTGTTTAAGTAATCCCTGTGTGATAATCAATTACTATTTTTTTTAACAGACAATTTTTAAGTGGGTTTGGCAATCATTTAGCAAACGGGTGCCCACTACAGGTACAACAAAGAAAAACAAATTTTTGCTTATTATATGTGGAATGCATTCATATCAAAAAAATTTCTAGTACACCTCATTTTAAGGTACTTGAATTAAATTTGGCCTCTAGAATAAAATCTTATAGCAATAAATTTTTTTTTAAATTGTTGAGCAAAAAGTGTAATACCCTAACAAATGTATTATAAAATATCATGATATTTTGTCTTTAAATTAATATCTTTGTACTTTATTTTTACATTTAGGTTGAAAAAAATTTATTCGATTAAACTTATAAACAAGATTTTATTTCAAATATAATATACAAGTTTTATTTATATATAATAAAACATATATGCTAGCTACTGCCTTCTTTTAAATATATGGGTAGCCCTAAAAAGGGCTGTTGGGTATTAAGTGTTTGAGCCTACAACGGAATTAAGCTCGTTCTCCTCGGATCCTTCGTGCCAATTGGATATCCTTTGGCATGATGGTAACTCTCTTGGCATGGATGGCGCACAAGTTGGTGTCTTCAAACAGACCAACCAGGTAAGCTTCAGAGGCTTCTTGCAAAGCCATTACGGCTGAGCTTTGGAAGCGGAGATCAGTTTTGAAATCTTGCGCAATTTCACGGACCAGGCGTTGGAAGGGAAGCTTTCTAATCAGAAGTTCGGTGCTTTTCTGGTATCTCCTGATTTCTCTGAGGGCTACAGTCCCAGGTCTATATCTATGCGGCTTCTTGACTCCTCCAGTCGCTGGGGCTGACTTGCGCGCAGCTTTGGTCGCTAATTGTTTCCTTGGAGCTTTGCCTCCAGTCGATTTACGGGCAGTTTGCTTAGTACGAGCCATTATAGGATTTTAGTTTTGGAAGAAAAGAATTTTGAGAGTAAAAAAGGCGCAAGTGAACGTTTATCAAATTAGTCCTCGCTTTTATACCTCACACAAAAATATCGTTAACAAAATAAATAAAGATAGAAGAAAAAGGCGCAAAACTCGCCATTGGTTAATAAAACAACCGTTTTGCGCGCTTTTTTTAACATTGTTTATTACATTGCTTTGGTGTGTGTTAAATGTGTGCTTATTTTGAAAATTTTTTACACTTTGAGAGACATGTTTTGTTTAACATAACTAAGACTGTCTAAGGTCAAATTTGAAAAATATTAGTTTTCTTCGGTATATACAATCGTTAAAAACATATTTATTTATAGCAAAAAAATATTTTTATATACATGAATACCGTGCCCAACCAATAAATTAGTTATTTAAATGTCCAGTCATTTTAAAGTTCGACCAGTAATAAAAAAGTTTTACTTATTGCATTACTTTTCTGTCCGAAAAATGCTGGCTGGCCCTAATCCGATCAATATTCAACAGGTTAAATCAAAAAAAAAATCGACCTCTTCTTGATTTTATAAAACAAAACAAATAATTATTTGCTCGGGTCTAAACTTAGTTTTTATTATTGGCGCCTGACCGATATATTTAATCACGGCTTATGAGGGACTTGTAGGCATAACAAATGATTAGTGGTTTTCAATGGCTGGTACAAGCCCGGTCTTAACTGATTCTTAAATTAAATTTGAGTCCTAAATATTTATAAAAAATAAGCTGTGCTCAACCCAGGCCTTTTTAAATAATCCGAGCCCAAGGGATACAAAAAGATTGCCGTTCAAATTTAAGTAAAAAGACACGTCTAGATAATTTTTATTTGAGTCTTAACTCTTTACCGACATTTCATCTATCAAATTTAATCTTTGGGTTTATGTCAAAAATTTATACAATTTCCGTTATATTTATATACCCTTAAAACTCGATATTTAGAACTGTTAATTAAGGTATTTTTGCGTCCCGCCACTTGAAGAACAAATGAGTTTGAAAAAAAAACTAATTTGGCAACTCTACGAAATTGGCTAAGGGGAAAAAGTTTGTAAGAAAAAAACCGAGTCGGGCTGAATGTAAATATTTTTTATTTAGAAGTTACCTACCTTCCTTTTTTGGCGTTAAGGAACTTATTGCTAATTTAAGAAAATTATATAGAAAAAGGAATGAGTTGATTTTTATCTCAAAATTAGGAACCTTTGTTAGGCTTAAATATCCACTCAAATTTACTTAAATGGAACCTGTTTTAAAATACTTTATAAGACAAATTGGGTCGATTCAGTAAAATTTTAGGCGATGGATACATCTTTTTAAACCTAAAATTTTGAAGCATTCGAGTTACGTACGCCTTAATTAACGCACATAAATATTTGTAAATTTAAAGGTATAATATTTATTAAGTGATAAATATTAACAAAAATAACATTGCTTCTTCTACTAAATTATAGGTTGGCCCTAAAAAGGGCCGTTGGGTATTTAGGTTTTTTGAGAACAACTTAAGCGGCTGTTGTCTCAGACTTCTTGGGGAGGAGGATGGCTTGTATGTTGGGCAAGACACCTCCTTGGGCAATTGTGACTCCGGAGAGAAGTTTGTTGAGCTCCTCATCGTTTCTAATGGCGAGTTGTAGATGTCTCGGAATAATTCTCGTCTTCTTGTTGTCTCTAGCAGCGTTGCCAGCCAACTCAAGGACTTCAGCGGCTAAGTATTCCATGACGGCAGCCAAATAGACCGGGGCTCCAGCACCAACTCGCTGAGCGTAATTTCCCTTTCTCAAAAGTCTGTGGATCCTCCCTACTGGAAATTGGAGTCCGGCACGGCTTGATCTAGTTTTTGCTTTCCCCTTTATCTTTCCACCTTTTCCACGGCCAGTCATTTTATTATAAAAGTTTTGGGAAAATTAAGGAATAACAAAATTATAAGAAACAATATGTAAAACACGCCTTTATATAGGCTGTGTAGGTGCTAGATTATATTTAGCCAATGAGGAGAGAGTGAGCCAAGAGGGTATTGCGCCTTTTTTGTTGTTTTTTCTCTTATTTTTTGCTCTGTTATTTTGCGCCTTTTTAACGTAAATTTTTTGCTAAGAACTTCTTTAATATACAGTCATTTTCAACATAATGTGCAAATAGAAAGCATACTTCTAGTTATAATTTAGCTGATATATATTTAATAACGTACGAATATTTTTTAAGAAACAAATAAGCACCATATTTAATTTCGTGTCAAAATTTTAATTTGGTCTGGCTTCTACTGCTTTCTATTGTAAAATATTATCTGGTTTTGGGGCAAAATCTTAATCAAATTTATAAGAAGGTTTGCAGGGCTATTTTACCCAAAACATTTAGTTTTAAAGAATATAGAAAATTAGTAGGTAACCCACCTTGAGGACGTCGATGAAATAAGCCTGTGCGAAAGCAAAATAAGTTTTGAAGAATTCCAATAGTCTTGATCTGCCACAAATTTTCGATTCGGCCAATTAGTTGTTCGAAAATTTCCTATCAGTCACCTTGAGCTAATCAAATGGTTATATTTAAGCTGGGCTCTTTTTGATTTTTGTCTGTTTCAAGCGGTTAACGAGACCCAATGACGGCTCTGCCAGGAAATATTACCTTTAACCTATGGACGGACGGCCTATACTTCCAATATATTCAAAAACATTTAAAATGCAATTGGGTATTTAGCAAGGTTAGGCAATATTAAAAAATTAATTCAGTTATAATTACATGGTTAAATCTTTTAAATAACTGAGATAAATCTAAATTAGGCTAAACATGAAAGGGCATGGCTGAATGTTAAATTTACAACTATAGCTGCTAACGTCAATGGTTTTTTCTTTCGTTTTTTTTGATAATTAAACCGGTGCATCAGGGTTAGGAGTTCCTCCTATAAGACCACCTTTTTATGGCCTCTTGTTTGAGGTTGCCGGTCAGGGCTTTTGCTCTTTTATCTCGAACGATAGCGGGCAATGGATATTACCCATACGAGATAAATACCGCTTAGAAATAGAAAGGTATCAATAATATGTTTTTGGGTTATTGTGTGAAAAAAAAGTCCGGTATTTGGGATAAAATAGAAAAAAAATAATATTTTGGATTATGCATTCACAAAACGATGTTGGGTAGGCACATAAGAAATGATGAATTAAAGTAATAAATTTGTCATGACAGGGGCAATCTGATAGTGATAATGCCTGCTTGGTCCATTTTGTTTTGTATAAAAAGGTTTAATTTCGATGTAAAATTCCAAAAATTTAGTAGAAATAAAACCTTTAACATAATTAAAAAAATCTATTTTTTGAAATTCAATAATCCTTGTATTGTTTTGTATCTTGAGACCCATCCATTATTCGGAGCCTGTCTTAGACATAAATATTGATTAAAGTTTTTAAAAAAGGGGCTTTGTCAAAACGCCTCAAACGGACAAAGCCAGATATAAATATTGATTAAAGTTTATAAAAAAGGGGTTTTATCAAAACGCCTTAAACGGGCGAAGCCGGGCCTAGTCTAAAACGGGCGGGCCCTAAAAGATACTAGCCGAACATTTTGACTCATGACTGGCGGGCCGTAATATTATAACCTGGTTTGAATCTTATGATTTGAGATAGTTAATTAAATTAAGCAATTTAAATAATTTATAAGACTCAGTTACAGTTAGGCAAACTTTTTTAAATGGCAAAAATTTGAAGATTTTTTAGTGGTAAATTGTTCATATTTTGACGAAACATTTAAAAACGCCAACGACCCGACCCCTATATGAAAATCGCCCATCAAGTAGGGAAAGCTCACAAGTCTGTTGCTGGCCCGCCTTAAAAACGGGCCGTGTGGGCTGAAATATCTCAAGTATTTTTTATTTTTAAAATATCTCAAATAATGAGAAATAAAATTTTATCAAGCTTCTAACCAAAATTTTGTTCAATTGTTTTTTTAAAAATGTTCAATGTATAGCTCGCTTACAAATTTTGATTAATTAAACAGATTTAAAAATTTTCAAGATGACAGGTCTCTAAAGTTAGCTCATAACTCTCAAAAACTTGAACTGTGTTATTGATAAGAACTAAGAATAATAATTTATTATCACACTATGAAAATTACATTCTGTATTTTGGTAATATCACAGGTCAACATTTTTTTGAGATGAGTTAACAACAAATATCAAACCTGCCATCTTAGTAAATATTAAATCCGTTTACCGTTTTACCTAATCAAACTTAGTTAGTCAGTTATAAACATTGAAGGTTTAAAAAAAAGGTCCGAAAATCAAAAAAGATTCAAAAACAAAAATAAATTGAAATTTTATTTTTGCATATTCACTAGTAAAACTGTTAAATTCAAATAATATTTTCATTTAAAACAGATAATATATCGTGTCGTATTTAATTGGTGAAAAAATTTATATTATCTAAATGCCGATGTAAGCAGGGCTGGGAAAACAATGAGCCAAAAAACTTTGGCTCATTTTTTCCCCTAAAACATTAAAAAAGAAAGGGGGCCACAAATAAAGGGAAAAATAAGAATTCAAAAAAGCCCTTACTAAGAAAAGGGGCAAAAAAAATGTCCCTTTTTTAAGAAAAGGGGCTTTTCTTTTGCCATGCCCCCGAGTTTGTAGGCATTTGGAAAAAAACTTGTTAAAAAAAAGCCTATTTAGTTTTTTTTCCCAGCCTTGGATGTAAGTGCTTGATATATCAATAAAATGCATTATTTGTGATTATAAATATAAGTTACAAGAGATTTTTGTATGCAAAAAAGATTTTTTATTAGGATATATTTAAATCTGTCAATTTGGTCAAAAAAGGCCATTTTTCGTTATAGACGGATCTGAGGAGCCAAAGACGGAAGAAACTAAGAAAAACGAAAAATATATATGAGATTAGGCCATTATAGGGATTAATTCTTTTATGTTTTCATAAAATTCACTTTTCTGACTGTTATATTTGTGGACCTGTGTTTTAAACAATAGCCGTCTCTTTATATTTAGGCCTGTAAGAAAAAACAAATTCCGGGTTTAAATTTAAAAAGTGTCGGGTGGTAATATGGCAGCCTGGTTTAAACTCTCACTAAATTTTAATAAAGGGTTAGTTTGTATTTTATAATATGCAACTTATAAAAAACATTTTAGACTAAATATATGACTATTTCACCAGATAAGATTTTTAGATAAATTAATTTATTGCAGATTTTTCTAAGTAAGTAGTTCAGTGTAATTAAGTATATATCATTTTGTTAAGGATCTATACAAAATTAAAATACAAGCATATAATTCTTCTGTTAAATTATAAAGTAGCCCTTAAAAGGGCTGTTGGGTATTAGGTTTGGGCACAAGCAGTTTACTTAGTGCTGGTATATTTAGTGACGGCTTTGGTGCCCTCACTAACGGCATGCTTGGCCAGCTCTCCGGGGAGTAAGAGGCGAACTGCAGTTTGGATTTCCCGACTCGATATCGTTGAGCGTTTGTTGTAGTGGGCAAGGCGTGAAGCTTCGGCGGCTATCCTCTCAAACAAGTCATTAACGAAGGAGTTCATGATGGACATGGCTTTGCTGCTGATTCCAGTATCGGGGTGAACTTGTTTCAAAACTTTGTAAATGTAGATCCCGTAAGATTCTTTTCTCCCTCTCCTCCTCTTCTTGTCTCCCTTATTCACTTTGGGTTTGTGCGTCTTTTTCACGGCTTTTCCAGCGGGTTTAGGTGCCATAATTTAATAGTATGTAAGTTGAGCACAGAAAAAAAGTAAGGGAAAAAGATTGGTATGTTCTCCTTTATATAGGCGAGAGGTAGAAGAAAGTATGTATTTTTTTTGCACCAATCAGAGGATGTACATAAAATAATGTGAAAACAGAAGTTATATATGAAAGAAGGTGAGAGATTAAAACAAAACAAAAAAGGCGCAATTGCGCGTAAAAAATAATTGCGCCTTTTTTAACGTATTTTTATGCGTAAAATTATTACGGACCAATAACATTCTTTCTACCTACTATATAAGATAAACGAAATAGCCGTTAGATTCATTACTTTTTTTTTGCGCTTCAAATTTTAAAAATCTACTAAACAATGACAGGCCGTGGAAAAGGTGGTAAAGGACTTGGGAAAGGAGGAGCTAAACGCCATAGAAAAGTTTTGCGCGACAATATCCAAGGAATTACTAAACCAGCCATCAGGAGACTTGCCAGAAGAGGAGGTGTCAAACGTATCTCAGGTTTGATCTACGAAGAAACTCGCGGAGTTTTGAAAGTTTTCCTGGAAAATGTGATTCGCGATGCGGTTACCTACACCGAGCATGCCAAGAGAAAGACCGTTACTGCAATGGACGTCGTTTATGCCCTTAAACGACAAGGACGTACGCTTTATGGCTTTGGAGGTTAATCTTAACCTGCTCAAAGAAGTCGCAAAATCTCCAATAAATACCCAACGGCCCTTTTTAGGGCCACCCCATATTTTAATAGAAGAAAATATCTATTCGTTCATTTTGTATTTTAATGTTGTTGATAAAATAAATGATTGTTTGCCCTTCTATATTCAAATATTCTGAGTTTGGGTGGTTCTCACGACTATTTTGTATATAGTCTTTAACATTACAATTCATAAATCAAAAGTTAATTTAACTAAAAATTATTTATAAGGGTGCGTTCATACTTCATTTAAAAATATTGAAATCTTGTTAGAAATAATTATCAGCTTTTCTTTTTTGATGTAGATAATTTATTAAGTTTTAATATTCTAAGAGCAACTGCTAAGTGTTAGATGATTTTGTACAAACAATGATAAATATTACAGTAAAAATTAATATTAAATTTTCACAATTTTTTGTAAACAAATGAAATCTGGTGCCCTAAGTATTTAAGAATAAATTTTATATCTTTAAAAATTTTAAACTGTTTTTCTTTTATTCCCTGGTTCACAAAGACTAATTACCAATTTAGATAAACAAAAAGTTACATGTTTTCTTCCAGAAAGATAAAACAAAAACCCCACATTTTTTACCCTATTTTTTCAGGTATCATTTAGAAATAAACCTTTGGCCAAAATTGTAGATAATCTAGATTATTTATATGGCATAGCAAATTTTGTTGGTTAGATTGTGATCGTGATTTATTTGAAATATAGTGGTTGATTGCCACAATAAATGTGGCCATGACCATTCATTTTCTGACACTGGCCAAATTATACTGTCACTGTATGAGCTTAAATATCAGTTATGCCCATGAGACAAGAAGTTGAAATAATAGATACATCAAACCTCATATATTGATTGTAATAACACCATATAAATATTTTTGTAGTTACTTAAAATTGACAACTACATATGTTTAGATAGTAAGGCATTTTAGCTTTATGGCATTTAACAATCAATTTCATTTTGTTAATTTATTGTGGTATTAAATTAACTTTTATATATGAAAAAAACTTAATTTATTTAATATATAAAAATTAAAATTATAAACACATTTTATAACTCTCTACAACCCCATCAGTATTTTTACACTTTTTAGGCATATTAGGGTTATTGGATAAGATTTTGTATGAAAATAATCAATTGATCTTAAACAAGGTATATGTTATTTGTAACCTCATTACATAATATTTAAAACAACATATTAAGAAAGAATAAGCTAATAACAAATATGCCTATAAAATTATTAAAATAGGGTTACACAAGTCAGTAGCAGGGACATATCTAGCAAAACAAGGTAGATGGAGCACATTATTTTATAAAAAATTTATTTAGATGGTAATGCCTATGATAATGTTACACATTTCTTATATATTTTTTTTTAATTAGTAAACATAACAATTAAAGTTGTATCCTTTTCCTCATAAACTATAAATATGAGCTTATAATATTAATATAATGAGCAATAAATTATTATTAGATACATGAGGATATAAAAATATGAAATGCAATAAAGAAAGTATATATATATATACAAATTATAGATTTTTAGTCAAGTAATTAACTGTTTTATCCAAATCATTATCAAATTTTAAAAGACACCTTTCAATGGCAAGTACAGGAAAACCCCATTGATTAAGAGTGTGGAGTGATTGTAAAAAAAGTATTGCTTTGTCCACATCCATATCATTTAAAAATAAGGCTTTTTGGCAATCAATCTTAGAAAAGGTATCATGATTATCATACATTGTATTGACTGAGCATAAATGGTCTACAATTGGCTTTATATCTGTTGTTTTATTGAAATATTGCACAGCATTTTGGGTAAGGTCCCTTTGAAACCCCATAGAAGATATAGTATTAATAATATTTTTCTGTTCTATGGAAAGCAATTTTTCAGGCCAACAAATGTTACCTTGATGTTTTGAATTATGAGATTCTTGCATATCAGAAAAAAATTCAACAAGCTCCTTTCGTTTAGGGGATAAAATTTTTAATGGATTCCTACTACCATGATCTAAATAATTGTGGGTAGATATATTATTATAAGGTGCATCAGGATTTATTGTCATATTGTCAATTTTATTACTATACTGAACTTTTAGATTTGATGAATTATTACTACATATTGATTCTGATTTTGCAATGCCTGTTATGTTATTGACATTATTTTCAGATTTTTTTAACTTAAGTACCATATTGTGAACTTCATTAGATTTTAAAATGTGCTTTAGTTCTTCCATATCATTAACTGATTTTAGCTCCAAATCATCAAATGGGCTAGATTGATGTAGGAATTCTATAAAATCCATATTTGTTTCACTCCTAGAGCAAGGAAGGTTAATAAAAGGTTGTGCTTGACTAGTTGAAGGCACCAAAGGATCAATCTGATAAGTATTAAAAGGTTTTGTAAATTCTGGCACGTGGTTCAAAGACTCTTGAACTGAAGATATTCTTTCTTTCTTTATGTAATCCAAACAAAATTCCTCATAGCTAAAATTGTAGTTAAATCCAAGTATCGAGCTATTTTCATGAGGATCAGATTTATTAAATATTTCGGAATGATTTTCTACCTTTTGTACAACGGGAGAATTAAATAATTTAATTGGAATGTTATCACTATCCGAAGATTGGTTACGAAATCTGTCCATATGATAGCGCATACATTTTTGGATAGATGAAAATTACAGCTGGTTTTATTCACCTTTCTCACCTGAATGTTTTTAAAAAATATTCATAAGGCACTCTTTTGGTTTGCACTAATCCTATCTATATTTTATCTCCTAAACCGGTATCTTTATCAAAAAATTCAAAAATATGAGTGTAATATCAATACAGAGCAATTGATTTCTAAGAAATTGCACTCAAACGAAATTATTAAACTAATCTATAAGCAAAATGTTATACTTAGCCAATTACCGTTTTTGAAGCAACAAATTGGGCCTTATGTATATTCAATATTTATAAAAGGGAAACGTCAAGTTTATATATAATAATTTAATCAAATATTTGTGAGAGTGAATATTTATTTTTTAAATTTTGGTAAATTAGTAATCCTTTAATGTCCCTTTTTTATTTGCATATGCAATCAAATATATACAACCATAAATCTATTAAAATTGCTTTAATGTTAAGGACTATATTTTTATATGTTTTTTAATAGATATCTTCTGGTTATCTTGTGCATGTTATAGAATCATTTAATTTTTTTGGATTCAATGTGCACCATAATGAATCATTGCCATGGAATTTGCTATGGCACCATGATTATCCTTTCATTGATCCAAATATTAAATTTGACCTGCTAGGGACAGGCGATAAGGTAGATTTTTACATATATAAGTTAGATTTGAATTATAGATTTGCTTAACCTATGAGCAGAGACATAGTTATTTTTAACAATAAATATTTTTTTCAATAATTTATTTTATAAAAGTCACTGTATTTTTCTTATATTGCTTTATATTACACCAATCCAACAATAATTGTAAATACTTAATAAATCATTAATTAATTTTTGTAATGTTATGCAAGATTAAATTTAAAACCTAAGCTTTTACCAAATTTAATTTTTTTTGAGACCTAAATTGAAAATAGGGTGAGTTTTATGTAAATTATAATTAAAACCATATAAAGTTGTTTAATTTTCTTCACAGAATATTGTTATAAAGAATTAAATATTATTAACAATAAATTTTTCCTGCCTTTTTTACAAACATAATTTAGTATTTAGTTTATTTTTTCTGCATTTACAGATTAACCACTTCCCAGGCTCAGGATCACTTACCAACAAAGCTAATCTCATGAAATTTTCTGGCAATTCCTTTGCAAACCTATCTAAACGACCTCAATACCTTCCCCTTGCCTTTACATTGCCCAAACAAATTGACCTCTACAAAAAATATGTATATATTGGTGGATTCAAACCTAGAAAATATGTTTTTGTAAAATGTGGAAAATGTTTTTTATTTAAATTAGTTGAAGCAAAAAATTTATTCACATTTTATATTTTTTTTACAAGTTTGATCCTGTAATATAATAATTACTATTTTTGTATTTTTTTAACATATTACAAGACCTAATTCAATAATTTCACATTTTTTAATTAAATTTTATTTGGAAATATGCAAAAAAATGGCAGCAGATTTAATTCCATTTTAGTCAATCAGCATTGAATCCGCCTTCTATTTATTTTCTCCTTAATTATCTTTGTAGGGAGACTTTTGCATAAAAATGAATATTGAAATTACATGTTTTGTCTAATTTCTAAATCAAAGTAATTTTTATGTAAATTAGATAACACTTGACAACAAAATTTACATTTAAGAAGATTTTAGCAACCCTCACTCTTGGTTGAGATTTTGGTGCCTATGAAATTCCATAATGCCTCAAATTTAATTATTAAGAAGCCAAATTATTAATTTTGTTTTAAAAAAAAATATTGGGTTGGAACATTAACAAAAATATAAAAATAATAGATTTTAACATAACTTAATTATATAAATTGTTACAATTTTTGCGTTATTTTTTATCTCAAATTAATTTTTTAGCCGGTAATTATTTGTTAACATAATTAAATTACATGCGCGATTTAAAGAGTTTTTATATTTATATGATCCAGTTTAAAAATTTGAGACACAAAAACTTCAACAGTGGGGTTCAAATAAAAATATAATTTACAAAATCCTAAATTTGCCCTAAACTTATATGGACTTAAAAAATAATTTAATAAACCAATGTAGCGTTTATTAAATCTCTGACAACTTTTTTGAAATTTGTTAGTTGTTTTGGTTTATCATTTATAACACATCAACAAATTTTTTGAGATATATGAGCTAATTTAAAGGACTTATATCTTAAGAATTTTAATCCGTTGTTTTGTCTAATCAAATGTTGTAAGCCAAAAAACATTATTTTTAAAATTAAAAAAAAACAAAAAAGGTTCAAAAACTAAAAAATATTGAAAAGAAGGTTATATAAACATTTGAACTGTTAATTTCAAACATAACATATTTAATTATAGATAAAATTTCATGTTTTTTCTTGGAGTTTTAAATATTCTGTATAATCTAAATGTTGATATACTTGATAAAAATTATCTCGTTATCAAAAAAATAAAAGTTACAGTTTATCTTAATATGAAATGAACTTTTTTTTAACTTTTTGTTATTCTCGAGGTCGTGTAAATTTTGCCTATATTAACCATTGATTTTTATAGTAAATTAGCTGAGTTCTGAACAAAGGTCATATAACGGAATAAATATATGATATAAGGTCATTCTATAGATTAATTCGATAAAGTGCCATTATATTTGGTGATTTCTCATTGATTTTTATCACCTGTATTATTTAACACATATTTTGCAACTTTTATGCGAGTATTTATCATATATTTTTGTTAACCACTGTATCTAGGTAGAAACAAATAATGAAACTCAATGGGTTTTGAAGAGTAAAGACCACCGGGGAGTACGAATAGTTCCACATCTAGAAATCATAAATCAATTTAGTTCGTTTTTACCTCCTCCAAATATTTCACGAGATAAAGGTCCAGGCGAAGATTTCTTCGTTCAACGGTATATCGGTAACCCACTGCTTATAGATGGCCGAAAATTCGATATTGGTAATTGGTATTCTGTCAACTTATATAAATATTATTTGAGATATTGAAATTAATCAGAGTCGGGTCCTGAAAGCTCGTCTGACCAGGGCTCGCTCAAAAAAGGGGCTGGCTCAAGCCGAAGTCTTAATTTTCATATTTTGCCCTATATTTTTTACTAATACACAGGTCATCAAATATCAATGTCAAAAAAATAAGTTTATCAAAACATAAAGCATACATCCCCATGATGGCCTTATCTCATATATATTTTCCGTTGTAGTTTCTTCGGCCTTTTGCTCGTTAGATCCATCCTTTTCAAGCCTTTCTTGACCTGACAGATTTTGCGACCTCGAGAGTACCCGAAAAAGAAAAAATTCAAGAATCTTTTTTTCATAAATAAATCCCTTGTAACTTATATTATCTTAGAGAATAGAAATACATTTTTTTAGTATATCAAGAAGCTCTTACATCTGCATTTTAGGAATACAGAATATTTTGCATCCAACCTTAAATACGACAGGGTATATTATCAATTTTTAATAAAAATATTATTTGAAGTTTTAATTTACAGTTTAGCTGTTGTGAATATGAAAAAAAAATTCAATTTATATGTTTTTGATTTTTTTTGTTTTGACATTTTTTTTCTAAAATTTTCAATGTTCATAGCTGACTTACTAAGTTTGATTAGAAAAAACGGTAATCGGATTTGAAAATCCCTAAGATGGTAGGTTTGATCTCTATAGTTAGCTCATAACTCTCAAAAATTTGTTGACCTGCGTTAATAACAAGAACTGAAAATAATAAATTTATTATAACACAGTGAAATTTATTAATGTTTATTTTAAAACAAATTTATGAGCTTTTTTTCAGGCCGTTTTTTTGGTTTCGGGCCGGAATAATAGCCCGGTTTAAACTCTCGAAATTCAGTGTGAACAGATTAGGGGCCTCTTCCCAAAAAATTTTTGAAACAAACAAAACTTAATAATTTAATTACCGATAGCCTGGTCTGTTTAAAAAATTTTCGAAAATAATTTTTTTGCAATGTATTTTTTTTAATTTTTGAAAGTGAAAGTGGCCACAATCACGTGTAGAGAAGTTTATTTAGTACAACTTGGTATTTATTTTATAATTAGTTTAGCAAATATTGATTGCAAATTATTTTGCAAAGGTTCGTAACAAATCAAAGGGTAAAAATATTCTTTAATAAATATAACAAATAATTTGTTTGACTGATATTTTTTTCCAAATAATTCTTTAAATGGAAATAAAAACATTAATAATTTATTATTTTAGGTCCGAAATAAACGCATTATTCCACGAATAATGATAGGTTTTTATATTTTTAAAATCTAGCAATCAAAATTTATGAATGTAAGTTAAAACTCTATATAATCTCGTAGTCTATTAGATGCAATTAGTATTATAACTCCGAAATAAGAATATATTTCTCAGGTCTATACGTCTTAATCACTAACCTCTATCCCCTGAGAAGTTACGTTTATTGGGGCGACGTTCTTTTTCGGTTTTGTTCTCGCGATTATTACCCCTTTGATCCAACCATCCCCGATAAATATGTCATAGCGGACGAATATACACCTTTGTGGCAAGTTTACATATGTATACTTTTAGCTTTGAATTTATGGAGATAATATTAGTAGAAAACTCCGATGCCTTAATTTGATTCTCTTACATTTTGGGCAAGTGAAACAAGTTATATTAAAGAAATTGTAAATTTTTTTTTTCAATTTGTCATTTTTATTAATTCCATTGATAATTTTTTTATATTTTTTTTTATAAATTATCAAAGTTTATAGCTGGCTTACAATGTTTGGAAAAAAGGGTAAACGGATTTGAAAATCCCTAAGATGGCAGGTCTGGTCTCTGAAATTAGAACTCCCAAAAATTTGTTGACCAGTGTAATTAAATCTGGCAAATTTTTGTAAAAATGCGTTTTTAAATAAAAAATGAAATTTTTTAAAAATTTTGAATATTTGAAATAACAAAAGCTTGTTTTGAACGTGCCCTTTAAAAAAATTAATAGTTAATATTATTTTTTTCAAAATAATTACTCAGCTTTTATTTAGATCTCCTCACTTGCCGATTATTATGTCCAACAAATTACCAACTTTAAAACGGCTTTTGATATGTATATTCGAGACAAATACCATGGGCCATCCAATGTGAATAACGAAACCTCAACCGACGTCCATGTTCTTGTATGGCAGCCCATATTAGAAATAATAGAACAAGTCCTGCTGTCCAAACGGGAAGAAATGTTAACAGCTAATGAAGGTTTAGATTCCCTATTTTATAGGACGATTCGTAACAATTCATGTCTACCTAATTTACTAAGTTACTTCACTCTTTAAATACACATTAATACAATTATGTCTTATTGCCCTTGTATATATCTGCGATTACTAGGAGGAAAAAATTTACACCATAACCAAGGCAGGTATGTGGATTCTCCAATTTGATATTTATATATCTTTTAAGATTGTATATAAAAACTATTCACAACTTATATAGATAGCATTAAAAGCATTTTTTTATAGTAATAGAGATGCTAATATATTTTTTCTTGACTTTTGTTAAAAATTGTTTAAACTGTGTTTATAATTGAACAATATTGGTGAAAAGATCAATTAGAGACAATTTTCTAATTAGTATAAAATTAATTTTAGCCTGAGGATATCCTGGTGTTACCTATCTCATAGAATTTTTAAGTATTTATTGTTGAAAATCATTTGGCAATTTTACTACAAAATCATAAGTTGAGTTAAGATATTTTAAGATTTAGATTAAAAAAATATAATTTATGTGTTTTAAAGTTTTGTAGTCATATATAATTTGTTTTAAAAATTTATCAATTTTTTGATATTAGATGTCGCTAATAATAAATTTGTGTAATTAAAATAACAGAATTTTAATCCCTTTATACCTTTCTTCAATCAGAATGGACCGCTTACCTGCACATGAGTCCCAACGTGCAATTTTTTGAAATGGTTCGATTTGATTTCATTTTGGACGTCGAACTTCGAGCCCACCTGATGGAAGTTAACATGAGCCCTAATCTTTCGTCGGATCATTTCCCACCTAACCGAAGGCTTTACCTGAGACTTCTCCACGATGTCATAAGAATTGTTACGGCCGATGTATTTTACCTAGCTGCGAATAAACGACCAAAAAATATAGTATGGATTATTTCAAAATTTTATCAATTTACATTTGGCCACGTTCTAAAATCTAACAAAATTTTTTAATTATAGATTTTGTTTATATTAATTTTCATCTAACTTAATTAGCATTTATAAAAAATATTTTTTTTTCAAATACAATTATGAAGGTGCCCCTTACTCCGCAAATTCTGCATATTTAGAATATTTTAACTTTAAAGCTTTTACTTTCTGGTGATTTATCTAATTTACAGTGGGATATATTATAAAAAATATATCTTTTGTTTTAACTGCTCTCACAACCATATACATCAAAATTTTATAATATAGAAAAATTTCAACATTGAAGACGACCCAATTGATATATCCATACGAGATTTAGCCGTATTCCCAGCCCAATGCAGAAAGTTTTGTTCCAGAGCTTTTAATAAAAATCATCCACTAGGTATTTGTCCTTACTTGTGCTTTGAAGAAGGCTTTTCAAACACTTTTACTCACAGGGATATACTTTCGCATGACCAAAACAAAAAGTCTCCGTTGATTCAGGCTTATTTGGAACATTTAAACAAACATAATTTCAAGCGAATCACACCTCGACTAAATCAAATTAATAATATTAATTTTTGGGGTCTAACAGATCACATTTTTGAGATGTACTCTAAAAACCCGTTACCTAAAAGATCAGCTGAAAGTGGCACAACTGTAAATAAAATGTTCACATTAACAATATCCTCAGCTAAAAATATCTCCAAATTCGAAGAATCTCTTTTACACAATTTGAATCTGGACCATGTGTTAGCCCTTTGGTTAACCGCGAAATGTTTAAGTCACGGTGAAATTTGGTGCAATTAATATAGAGTCATTTAAACTTTAATATTTTATAATTTAGCCATCTATGAAATTTAACGTATTATACTTTTATTGTATTTAATTTTACAATGCATTTTACATAAAACATGCCCCGTTCGACCTTTCAAAAAAGTGGGAAAAAATTATAATTTTTATTAAATATTTAAACTCGTTTTATTTACTAAATTTTCATTATTTGTAAAGTAAGGGCTGAGTTTGTAAGCATTTTATTTTCAACGAATTTAAATTTTATATACACTAGGCCAGTTTTATATTTAAAATAATTCCAAAATAAAGATAAAATATTATGCCTTTAGGATGCCATATATTTATAAATTATATGTTAAATTGTAATCTCATTTAATATTTCTATGCATTTGTAAATTTTATATTTTATAAAGTTTATTTATTTTTAAATTATTCATTAATCTTATGAAACATTATTAATTATAGCGCGTTCCTAATTAAATTTACACGGGTTTTTTTAAATTACATTATTATAATCATTTCAAATAAACGTAAACCATTTTTTAATTGAAATATGATTAAAAATGTTTTTATGCGAGCTTAAAATAAACTTCACACACGAATAAAAAACTTAAATTAAATGAGCTTTTTATTTTTATAAATTTTGGCTTCTTACAGATATACATAAAAGTTATTTATATTCTCTTTATTATATAGTATATATTATGCATATATAAAAATTACATATATAATATAAAAATTATATCAAAAACACAGAATCTAAACAATGACTTAAAAATAAATAAATTAGTTTTTACACGTTTATTTATAATTCATCATGAGATTTTATCAAGCCGTATTCATCAATTTTTTGAAGTAATGGACAAACGAGTGGCGAATCGACCTTTCAAACATGCAAATCAAAAATAATTTTTGGGTTCAATTATTTGTATATAAAATAAGAGAAACGAAACGAATTATAGAACAAAAAGCTATTTATAAAAATTTAAATTTACTGCCCAATAAAATTTGTGAAAATATTTACATGATTGTTGCCAAGATATAAATAATTAATAATTTTTAATATATTTTTAAAATAAATAAAACGAAATTGCAAATAATCGCACTTAAAATCTTTTAAAACAAAAAATTAATCTTTACATTTTTATTATAATATAAAACTGATTAATACCTAACATGGTTAACTATAAAACTTACAGTGAAAAGGTAGTTACAAGTAGTGACTTCGGAAAGGTACATTGAAACATAATTCGGATTCTCGGCTTTATCAATACATCTATTATATTTTAGATAATAAATATTAATAAAGTTCTTATATCGCCACGACACTTTCTAAGGCCATGTTTACAATATATTATTTTCAAAAATTTGTTTTATGAAAAAACGCATTTTTAGAAAAGAGCTACCAGATTTAATTACACAGTCGAAAATTTTTGAAATATATAAGCCAACTCTAAAGACCAGACATGCCACCTTAGGGATAAACAAATCCGCATACCGTTTTTATAATGAAATTTTGTAAGCCAGCTATAAACAGTTAGAAAAAAATTTAAAAAATAAATTATTGATATATATGAACAGCTAAATTATTAAAAAACTTCCATTTTTTTAAAACCGATAATATATCGTTTTTCATTAAGGTTGCGGTGCCAAAAATGTTGTATAACCTAAATGTGTAAAACTTGATATAATTAAAATTTTCATTTTTTATTATTTAATCAAAAATGTATAAGTTATAGGTATTCCATGTGAATTTTATAATTATTTCCCTAAAGGTCTAGACGAAAAAACAAATTGGCCACTTAAATTGGACGAGTTTGAAAGAAAATGCGGAAAACGGAAAAAATATATGAGATAAGGTCATCATCATGTGGATTATTGCGTTGGATTAATAATTCGCGGCGATCATTTATTTTTATCGACCTGTTTTATAAGCACAAATAATAATAAAAACGTTTGAATGTAAAATATAGCAATATTAAAAAATTTAAGGGAAATTTTTACAGGAAAAAAAGTTTAGATTAGGCCATGTTCATTACAATTTAAATCATTTCAAATTTTTATATAAAAAAACGTTTTGTTGCTAAATTCAATTATAAGCAGAGAAAATTTTGGCTGTACTAATTTTTAAAATATATAAAATTTTCAGAATTATTAAATTTTTCAAATTAACGCGCCATCATGAATTATAATTAAAAAAACGCACACCTTAATTTAATGGTCGAATTTCTGCGTGAATTAGTATCTCCGCAATAATCCCCCTTGGTGTAAAAGTAGGTAAAAGAGGATCTAGATTAATAAATACAAATAGCCAAAAAATTAAAAGTTATATAAAAGTTAATCTATCAATAGTAATACAATGCTGAAATAAGGCGCATAGTTTTTTTTTTTTTTTTTTTTCCCCGTTTTTTAAATTTTTTTTTTTTTTTTTTTTTTTTAACTTTTTTTTAAAATTTTTTATTTTAAAAAAAATTTTATAGAAAAAGGGAAGGATTTTCCAAAGGGGGTCTATACCAACCCCCCAAAAAAGTGACCTGTGTAATGCCATATTTATTTAAAAAAGACAAAAACTGAATAATTGCTTCTAAAAATATTATAAAACATAGCATTTTCTACGCATATAAGGACACTCAAAAAGCTTTGCCTACCCTTAATTGATCGATTTATAATAGTTCTTAAATAACACTTAATCCTTGTTATAAATAACGGAGATTAATATTCAAAAAAAAGACCTGGGTATTTTAGGTCTAAGCGATTCATCGTCTGTTTTTGCCAGAGTAGGGTTATCGAGAAGATCTGCGTCGTCATCGAAAAGGGACAAAGTTACTACATTTCTACTTTTCTGTTCATCTTTGAGAGCCTTTTTGTGTTCGGCCAGCAGAGTGATATGATTGGGTATATCCCATCGGCCTAAAACGATGCGAGATGAAGGGTTGAAATGATCAGATGATTGAGTCGAAGCTTCCTCGATGCCTCGTTTTACACGTTTCCGGGGTATATTGGAGGCTACTAAATAAAGGGTTAATTTGGAGGAAAGAGGATTATAATTATGTAAAACAATGAATGAAGGATGACGATTTTATAGGTATACAAATGTTATGAAAGTTTAAAAATGGTGGACGATGAAACTGCAGAAAAAAGGCGATTCGGCCGCCCCGGAATTTGGTTTTTCATTTCACAGGTCAACAAATATCAATGTCAGAAACGTGATTATTATGAAAACATAAAAGAATTCATCCCCATGATGGCCTAATCTCATATATGTTTTTCGTTTTTCTTAGTTTCTTCCGTCTATGGCTCCTTAGATCCGTCTATAACGAAAAATGGCCTTTTTTGACCATGGACTAAATATACCCTAAAAAGTAAAAATTTTTTTTTGCTAATAAAAATTCCTTGTAACTTATATTTTAAATCACAAATAATGAAAAATAAATTTTATTAATATATCTAGCTCTTACATCGGCATTTAAATAATACAAAATATTTCGGTCCAAACTTAAATACGACACGATCGGTTTTTAATGAAAATAATATCTGAAGTTTGAATTTAGCAGTTTAAATATTGTAAATATGCAAAAATAAAATTTCAATTTATTTTTGTCTTTAAATCTTATTTGGTTTTTTGACCTTTTTTTCTAAAATTTTCAATGTTTATAACTGACCATAGGAAAAATGGTAAACGGATTTGATATTCCCTAAGATGGCAGGTTTAATCTCTGTAGTTAACTCATAACTCTCAAAAAATTGTTGACCTGTGTTTTAGGCCCGGCCATAAATATACAGCCCGTAAAATTTTGAATTGCAAGCTAAAAAAATTTTTCGCTAAAATAACTAATAATGTAGTGGGGAGGTAATAACATAAGTTGTAAAACTGATAATAAATTTATCCTTTTAGTTCTTGTTAACACTAGATAAAAAAAAATAATGCAAAAAGAGATATAGCCTGGCCCGACCTGTAATTTTTTTTTATCTAATTCAAGCCCGGCCCGGTTTTCGAGCGGGACTCTTTGATATTTATTCCTAAGTAATGATATTGCTTTTTCAGCAATATTCTAGCTCCTACTTTTAAAATTACGTAACAATTTGTATCACTTCAACGAAATTTGTGAGCGTTTGAAGTCTGAAAAATTAAGAAATTGCTAGATTACCAAGCTAGCAATTTAGCATTGTTTAAACTAGAAAAAAAAATTATAATCATTAAATAATTAAGTTTGATTAGTACCCCGGCGTTATATCATGGTAAAATTTTTGTTGAATTGGTACAAATAAGAGCATAATGATAAGAACATTTTAATTAAATTTTTAGTTTTTCATGGTTAACCTCGAATTAAATTTTCTTTTAAAATAAATGTCAAAAAAACAAAAATCAAAAATAAATTGAATTTTTTTTTGCATATTTACAGTCGGAAGAAATTAAGAAAAACGAAAAATATATAAGAGATTAGGCCATTAAGGGAATGTATTATTTTATGTTTTCATAAAATTTACTTTTCTGACATTGATATTTGTTGACTTGTATAATAGGAATTTATTAATTTGAAATTGTTAGAAATATACAGTTTAAATTTTATAATGCAGCCTGCGTATTATGCCTGATATATTTTGATAAAAACTTTAAAAAAGAGAGCAGTTAAAATGTCAAAAAAATTGTTTATATTAATTAATAATTGTAATCAATTAGTTTAGCCAAATATTTGTAAAAATAATTTTGTGCAAAAAAAATGTAGATAAAACAATTATGAAAATAGATTTTTTTTAATGCATATTTAATAAAAATTTGTAAGTTTGGCCAATAAATGGAATGGGTTCTAGATATGAATGAGAAAGCTAAACGATTTAAAAAAAGGCACAAATTTTATTCTTCTATCGTACTGGATCATTATCCCGACCAATAGAGAAAGTTACAAAATATATTCTGTAAATCGTTATCTTAAAAACTAAAAGATACTAATCTCATTAATAGTAAATTTAAAAGCACCGTCCAATTGGTCATCCAATAAATCACTCCGAATATCTTCCTTATCATCGTGGTATTGCATTAAGTCCCGCCATAAGCAAAACCGATATTTCCACCATCCAAGATCACCCTTAAAAATATAAATATAAGGAAATTTAAAAAATTACAAAAAATAAAAATCTTATAAATACGCATTTTTTCTACTTTATGGCACTAGCAAAAACAAATTTTTAAATGTAAGGAAATCTTTTTTTTTTGGTTCCCTTTATTCAATTTATATATAAAACTATTTAGCCAATGTAGTGTTATTTTGCATCTATCGACATAAATCAATACGAAATTAGTTATAATTTGGGTGTCTAAACCTTATCAAATGCTGTAAATACGGCTTTAAACAGTTTTTTGTGAGTATAATCTGCATTTTAAATATGTATTTAAAAAAAACTCAGAACGTGAGCTTCATGAGTTAGGCTAAGGTCAAAGTAAAGTTCTCACAATTTTTTTTGTGTAGTAGAATTATTTAATAAAACAAACAATTGATATGTTCTTTTTAAGCAATTAAACCAAATACATAAAAAAACAAACCCAAAAGTGTATTTTGAAATTAAAAATTGACCTTGAACGTAGCCTTAAACAAAGTTTTTTTAAAATCAAAATTTACTCCGGTGAGGCAATATTTGCCCCGCAAAAAATCTCGAGCTTTTGATGGAGCTATGCGAGTCCGGGAAGTAACAAGTTTTTTAAAAAATTCTTCTTGCTTGGCATTCACTAATTTATCTACTATGTTAAGTTCGTTCAAGTCGTGTTTTATGTCGAAGCCCAATGTCTCAGCCATCGTTGAAATAAGGGTATCACCTGGAAGTTCTTCATTTTCCACAATTGGCTTGGCAATTCTATCTTCCTATAACAACGTTAATAAAAAATGGATATTTTGTAAATAAAATAGGATTTGGAGCCCAATGAATATAAGCGCCATGAAATATACAAAAAAAATTTTCTTAAGTAACTAGTAGAAAACCAATTTATGTAATCACCAAAGTTAAGTTAAAACTAAATAAATTTTTTTCTAACATGGTAAACCCATGGGTATAATGTTTAGGCAAATCCTAACCATAATCAAAAATTTTTCAGCAAGTCAACACGTGCGTCTTGAAAAGTATATATAATATGTAATTTAATCTATATGCTAATTAAAACAGTAGGGGAAAACTAATAAAAAGCAAAGCATGCAGATATAATAAATCATAATTCACCCGGCCAGGTTGTTTCAAAATAACTCATGTCCGATGGAAAACAATAATGCATCAAATCACACAGTAATTAAGTCTAACATTCAGAGCCGGGAAAAAGCCATTTTTAAGGTCAACATTTTTTGTTTTTTATCCAAAATTTAAAAAAAGGGAGGTTTATTAGATAACAAAAGATACAAAAATTATAGAAATATTTTTCCACTAAAAGCTAAAACCCCTTACTTTTCCTTAATTTAAAAAAAATGAGCTTAGCCCAAATATTTTTCTAAGCTAATATGTTTAAAATATAAAACTACAAACATATTTAGCTTTCCCTACGATCTGATCGTCCAAACGGTCCTTTTGTTTAGCAAAATTATCCTTTTTGTTTGATAACGGTTCGTATTTTGTAAATGCATTGCGTATATCATTATTGGTACGTGTTTCTCTCGAAGGTGGTCTATGCTTTAAAGATATTTTCTAAAAAATAAGGGTATATAAAGGTGTTAAATATAATAACAAATATCAAACATTTTTAAGCTCCAAAAACCATATTAAAAAAAGTAATTTCCCATTTTTGAAAAAAACATTTGGCCGGCTGTATTATGAAATACTACCTCAATAATGTAATATTAAATTTTACTAATCAGCTCAGCTATAAATATAACATAAAAAGAAGTATACTGATATTTGGGAATTTATGTAATGATTAAATTCACGTTGATTGTATCGTTTAAGGCCGATGGGTTGTGAATCTATAATTTCGAGGTTAGAAGACTGATTATTATCATTGCCTCGTGTGGAAATGGTGTTCGTATTAAAGCAGTAAATAGGCATTATTTTGGCTTTAATTCTAGTTGTGTGAGGTCAAAATATATATAAGTGCTACAAGTAAATTAATAATAAGCAATTTTAATTTTGATAGTAATTAATAACTCTAAATCTTTCAATAAAAAAGAAGATACTATAGATTCTATATTTAATTTGAAACATTTAATGTTAACCCGCAAATACTACATGGGTGGGTATAGGTATACCAATGCTTATCTAACAACATTTATTTAATACCAAATGTTTTACCTTGAAGCTCGGATAAGAGGGTTAAAAATCATATTTTAAAAAACAATTTTTTTAATATTTTTTTTCTTCTGTTTTTTCGAATCCATAATATATACATAAATAATATGACGTTTGAACAATATTGAGAAAACTATATTTAATCTTGGCAAAAAAAAACAAAAATTTATTTTGAACGTGAACAACGAAATTACACCCTACATTTTAAAAATCGTTTTACCTATAAACTAGCCCCGTTCATCTGCTTTACAACGGACCGATTAAAATATTTCATAAACATATAATGGATTTATTTAGAAACAATAGGTAATATAAAAGTATATAACGAATATACGAAAATGCGGGATGATCACACAACATAGGCGTCGCAATGTAGAGTTTGTACTCGCAAATAGCGACCTCGGTGAAATACTGAATCTGATTGAGCCCCTTAGGGTCGCAGTAATAATAGACGGATGTGGTACGACTACCATTTTTAATTTCGCAAAAAGTACCGTTGACCAAATCAATTTTTAAATAGGTTTTAGTCGAGCTCTCCAAATTCATTGCCGTATTGACGATCTATAGTAAAATTATATATATGATATTTGTAAACTACAAATCTTCGATATAGGTAAATGTTATTTTAAAAATAAAGTAAATTTAATTTTATATTCGTTCTAATGTAACAAAATTGTGCTGACAATTTTTAAAAATATTAAAATGTACATAATGATGGTTAAGATGTCATATAATAACACAGGTCTAAAAAATCAATGAGTAAAAGTTACAGTTGATTAATACAACGAATTTTATATATTTAAGAAGTCTCGAGGTTGCAAAATCAGGTTTTGCCGAATTTTGCCATTTTTTTTTAAATTCAACCAAAATATAGGACCTTATCCCAGCGTTAATTGGAAAAACGATAAAAACAAATAAGGCCAAATTACATAATATTTCAATTCAGTTTCGTAAACAATCATTTTTTATAATTATAGTAGAATTGCATATGAACCTGTGTATTTATTTTATCAAATTTTTCATTATAAATTTCATGATGGCGTATATCATTTGGTGAGACATTGTTTAATTTTGGCATTTGATAATTTATGATGGTATTAAATGAAGGGTCAAGCTGGTTGTGCACCAGAGACAAAAGTCTGGTCATCTTAAATTCATCTGGCTGGCTTTTTATATAATATATTGTACCATTTTCTACGGTTATATAAAAAATTTAATACATATAGGTAATAAATCAAAATTTAGAAAAATAAATTATACAAAAATACCTGATTTATAAATAATTTCTTCAGGAAATAACCCCAGCATGTATTCTTGTTTATCAATCTATGATTACATATTTAACAACAAATATTGTATATAAAAACATTAGTAATTACAACTTCAAAGTTTAGGCACTTATAATTTAAAAAGGGATGTTGAATTTTTATTTAGCAAAATGGTGGGGGGAGGGGGGGGGGTTAGTTATATGGTATATTAAATGATAAAATAGCCAGAAAAAGTTCTAAAATAAATGTTTGTTAGATATTTTACAGGTTGTCAAAAATTAGTAAAAAAAATAAACCATGAAACAAGGGAAAAAAATCTTCATGATGCCTTCCTCATATAAATTTTCAGTTTTTAAAGTTTCATTCGCCTTTGGCTATTTTCCTAAGTATATATCAAATAATATATATTTCAAATTGACTATTTTTGTGATCAAGATTATCAAAAAGAAAAAAACTTAAAAAAAAATTGGCATATTAAAATCACATATGACTTATATTTCTTTTCTTAGGTGAGAAAAAAAACTTTCAAATATAGCTTTTACATTAACAATTAAATTATACAGAATATTAAGCACCCGAACCTAAATGGGACGCGATATATTATCAATTATGATAAAATATTATTTGAAGTTTGAATTTAATAGTTTCTTTGTTTTCAACAAAAAAATAATTTTTATATTTTTTTTAACATTCAACAAAAAATTTTAATGTTTATAGCTAGCTTAAGTTTAATTAGGAAAAACTAACATTTAAAGATTCCTAAGATGGCAGGTCTGGTTTCTGAATCTGAAGTTAGCTCATATATCAAAAATTTGTTGATCTGTGTTATATAGGTCAATTACTAAAATACACCTTTTTTGATAAAGATTATAATTTTAAATATATTAAAATTAACATAAATCAATTTGTGTTGAGATGTAAAATAAATAAAATGTAATGATCCTCAGCCATTATAATCTAATTTATCAAAATTTAACATGAGTTATAACATTAATAAAGGAAGTTAAACCTTCCCATCCTTTTTTTCTTCATGATATTGCATGAAAAATTTCCCATGACATATTTCATATATCCAATAACTTTCAATCTAATTAAAATTCATAACAATAAATTTCTAAAATCATTAATTATTATATTTTAAGCTTATTTATCAAAATTTAAAAATGTTTATATAAAATAATAATTATAAAAATGCTGGAAAACAATATAAATTGAAGCTGTTTATACATTTTCAAAATCTCAATACAAAAATCATATCAAAATTTAGTAAAAATCTGTTCTTTTTCATAGAATTTAAAAATAGCTATTACTTTAAATGAGCATACTGGCTGAATAAACAACTTTGATATGTATGGCAGTGGTGTGTCATGAAAAACAAAAGATAAATTCTACATATAAAATGGTTTTAATTTACTTCTATAAAAGAATTCTGATTTATAAGGCATGTAAATTTTTCACTGAGAGATGTATGGATAAAAACATCATCATAACCACTGAACTCCTATAATATATAATGATATATTTTGTGTGTCAAGATAGTTTAAAAAAACCTATTTAATGCATAATGTTGAATGTTTTTAAGCAAAAAATATCTATTTTTCCATTATTTTTTATTAAATATAAAATAAATTTTGTTAATAAATTCACAAAAATACTATAAATATTAATAGTAATTTGTTAAAAATTTGTACAAATTATAAATACTGATAAAATTGATGCGATATATCAATACTTTGGAACAAACTAAATTAATAAAAAATCAAATTAAATATCCAAAGAAAAATTTATTTAAATAAAATAAATCATAAAATATGATACATTAAGCCTGTTAGGTGACATCCATTTTATTTCAAAAAGGGGATCTTCATTAGATGCTGCATAGTGTATAATAAAATTTAGAAATAACAATTTTAACATCAGTATAACATGGTTCAAAAAGGCACTCACTATATATGTCTTATTATACATTTTTTTTTTAAATTTATTAAACATGAGCTTAAAACATTGTAACATTATACTAGCAAGTAGGATCATATATATTAATATACATACAAATTAAGTCATTATTATTAAAAAATAAAAATAAACCTAATTAATCAGTTGGTGTCTTAAACCTCATTGATATAATACTTTGTCATCTGACCGCAACTTTTATCATCAATTATATTTTAATTTTATGCTTAGTTAAAATGTTAATACAATTTTTAAAGTAATTTTTTTTGCTTTTATACATTTTTGATATAATTCCTTACTAAATGGTATTTTTCATAAATAAATGGTGTAATTGGAAAATTAGATTACGCAAGTCGACATATAAAAAAATACAAAACTGGGAAAAATAATCTCCATGATGGTTTTATCCCATATATATATTTTCCGTAGTTTTTTAGATGCTATCTTAGTTTATCAATAAAGTGGCCTAAATTAACCAAAATGACATATTTACCTCGAAAATACTAAATAGAAAAAATTTCAAAAATAATTTTTTCTGGGAAAACAGAGAGCCATAAAACTTTGGCTCACTTTTTCCCCAAAACTGGTGGAAAGGCTGCGGCTAATACTCTTTTTAAAATTGTAAAATAAATATTTTCAAAATAATAAAAAATTTAACGGCTATTATCAAAAAATGGGAATTAATGTTTTTTGGTCTTTTTAGGATATGCCTAACAAAAAATTTAGAAAACTTTAATTTTTTTCAAAAATTTTCACACTGCCTCAATGCTATTCAAGTGCGTGCAATTTTTTTTCGTCAAAACTTTTTTTTCAACTAGCCGCAGCCAGAGGAAGAGAGTTTCAAATAAAGGGCTAAAACAAGAACTTAAAAAAGGCTCCCACAATAAAATGGGGCAAAATAAACTCCAAAAAAGGGGCTCTAAAATACGCTTCGAAAACCACATTTTAATTTTAAATAATGAAATTTTTAAAAGAAAAATTTAACCGCAATAAAGAATATTTTAAATCCATATTCGTAAGCATAGTATTTAAATAATATTTTGAAAAAATCTTTTAACTTTATAATCTTTCATATTTCTTAAATATGCGTGGGGATAGCCGATCATATTTTACCAGACAAATCTTTAAAGGATTATTGGCAAAACTCGACCTTTGACGTCTAAATGCTGCTATTTTTTGCCAGACCACTAGAGTTTAAACCAAGCCGTTATATTACGGCCTAGACCATCCGATATATTTTTCAACTTAAGCTGGTTTTTTATTTTAGGCTTGGGCCCAAATATAAAAAACGACCCATTTTATTCGTACGTTATAAATTTTTTGCAATTTCGGTAAAATACACAACATATCAATTTTACTAGTTATTATATTTTGCTCTTAAAACAGATTTACTGAAACATTTGCTGCGATTTTACCCCTAAGTTTAAAAGCTAATACGCTCAATCCCAAAAGTTCGGCAGCCTTATGAAAGAACTGGGACCTGAGTCTAGTAGCACCCTCAATACTTTTTCTTAATTATTGTCTCATATCGCAATTAATGCTATAGGTAACATAACTTGTCTACCTTCTTCGCATCGAATATGTGTCACCTTGTTAGGCGTTATATTTGTGAAAAAGGGTGTGGAAAAATTTTCCGCAAACCTTACAATTAATTGAAGTGCATTTAACTATGTGGCTTTGGGCTTAGACGTTTCAACATAATCTTTTATATACTGATTTGAAACGTCTGCCATGTAAAAAATTCTTATTGTCGAGGGGTTTACATAGAAGCACAAACGTAGCTTGTGGAAGTTGATGCCGTTAGCGAGCGCATAAATTTGTAGCCAGAATATTTCGTCCTATTGTGGTTCGTCGTGGCAACTTTTAACACTTATGTGGAAAGACTTTTAACAGCAGTTATATGTTTAAAGCCTTGCCTGTTATCATCTTCGTTTTGAGTCGCGTGATCCAACTTTGCTACGAAATGGATCAATACATTGTTCAATGCAAGGTTTATTAAGAGTTTTTGACAATTCTAAATAGTTCTTGTTTTAATATGCATAAACAGATGACAAATACCCCAAACTATTGAAAGAATGCTGATCAAATCCGTATAAGAGCACATAGAGCTTCACAAAACAAATTCAAAAACTTTGGGTTATGTAATCACCTTATAGAGATTGTGACTGTAAATAAACCACAAAACAAATTTTTTAATCGCTAATCGCACAAATATTTGACCCCCTTAGATGATTAATAATTACTAAATTAGAATAACGCAGGTCGATAAATCTGAGTACCGATAATTATGAAAATCGAAGCTTTATGATGGCTTTATCTCATATATTTTTTCAGTTCATAATTCAGGTAATTTGCTAGATACAAATAAATGGCCAAAATTGGCTATTTCTGCACATCAAAAATACTTAGAGAAAAAAGAAAAATTTTTTTTCATTGAAATTAACTGTACTGTTTTTCATTTCAAACAGAGCTGGGAAAATGCCCATTTTTGGGTCAAACTCATTTTTTTATTTTTCAAAATTTGGAAAAAATAAAAGGTTTTAGCTTGAATCAAGAAAATATTTATAAAATTTAAGATTTTCTCCTTATATTCTGTATATATTAATTATTAATTTTTTAAATCTGTCATAAAAATTTTAAAAAACAAAAATTTGAGTTTAGTCGAAAAATGGGTTTTTTCCCAGCTCTGATTTCAAATAATGAAAAATAAAATTCTTAAGCATATCAAGCTCTCGCATCAACATTCAGGTATTGGCACCCCAACCTAAATAGGAACAATATTTTATCCGTTTGGAAATAAAAATATTATCTATATTATTAAAAATGAAATTTTCGAGGTTTTTTGTTTACCGTTCAAAATCCACGAAAAAAAAAATCGTCTGTGTAAAAGGTGTGTGAGATGGCAAATTTTTTGTTTTTATTCACGAGGTGTGCATTTTTTTTTTAAACCAAAAAAACGTTTTACGACCAAAATAATTGGAAAATATTTTTGAAATTTTACTCTATATCAAGTATATCCCTATTAATGCACGTGAAAAATTTCAGACCTCTAACTACTTCCGTTATCCTTTATTATTAAAAATGAAAATCCCGAGTTTTGGTAATTACTGTTCAAAATCGACGAAAAAAAAACCTATGTGTAAAATGTGTCTGGGAATGCCAATTTTTAGTTTTTATCCACTAGGTGTGCATATTTTTTTATTAAAATAAAAAAAACGTTTTACGACCAAAATAATTGGAAAATATTAATTTTCACTCTATATCAAGTATATCCCTTTTAATGCACATAAAAAATTTCAGACCTCTAGCTACTTCCATTATCTATATTATTAAAAATAAAATTTTCGAGTATAAGTGATTACCGTTAAAAATCGACGAAAAAAAAATCGTTTGTGTAAAAGGTGTCTGGGATGGCAAATTTTTTGTTTTTATCCACGAGGTATGCATATTTCTTAATTAAAACAAAAATACGCCCAAAATAATTAAAAAATATTTTTGAAATTTTTACTCCATATTAAGTATTATCCTATTAATGCATGTGAAAAATTTCAGACCTCTAACTACTTCCGTTAACTATATTATTAAAAATGAAAAACCCGAGTTTTGGTAATTACTGTTCAAAATCGACGAAAAAAAAAATCGTTTGTGTAAAATGCTCTGGGAATGCCAATTTTTAGTTTTTATCCACGAGGTGTGCATATTTTATTAAATAAAAAAAACGTTTTACGACCAAAATAATTAGAAAATATTTTTAAAATTTTCACTCTACATCAAGTATATCCCTATTAATGCACATAAAAAATTTCAGACCTCTAGCTACTTCCGTTATCTATATTATTAAAAATGAAATTTTCAAGTATTAGTGATTACCGTTCAAAATCGACGAAAAAAAAATCGTTTGTGTAAAAGGTGTCTGGGATGGCAAATTTTTTGTTTTTATCCATGAGGTGTGCATATTTCTTAATTAAAACAAAAAAAACCTTTTACGCCCAAATAATTAAAAAATATTTTTGAAATTTTTACTCCATATTAAGTATTATACTATTAATGCATGTGAAAAATTTCAGACCTCTAGCTACTTTCATTATTAAGATACGATATTTTAAAACTTTTCAAAAATAATTGGGTTTTTTTACTCGAGATCTATTATTTCAAAATTTTGACTATAAAATACTTTCAAATTTTAATAGCTTATTTAAGAATGTTTACTTAAAATTCGATGCAAATTTTAGCCTCTTAGAGTATATAGGAGCCAAGTTATGCATCAGGTACCGAAAGGTACATAAAACGTACATTATAAGAAATTTCACTTTAATAGCCAAGAAATATTATTAACGGTAATAAATATTTTTTTTTTATTTAACATGTTTATCAATATTTTCTTTTATATTAATTATAGTTTTATATTTTAATATTTTATATTTTTAATTTTAAATACCATATGATTTTTAAATTTCGTATGTTAGATAGACACAACCAATTTTAAATTATAGGCTAATTCATAATACAACGACCCCAAACCAAAGTCGTTAATAGGAATTTTTCTAGGTCAATATTGCCCTGAAAATAACGAATTTTCTGTTAAAAATTGTCGCTCGCTTATAGTTGTTAGGATATTAACGTTTGAAAGTCCAAAAATGACCAATTCTTATCTATTATTTTTTTGAATGAAATATTAAAATCATTGTCACCAAAGTCTGGCCAGGTACATTCTTACCTTTGTATTTTTATAAAGTAATTAATCTTAAATTCAAAGCTATCTCTGCATTTAGTTTTTTTTGATTAAATATTTTTGATGCTATATAGCAAATAATTTATGATAAACATTATAAGCACTTAAAATTATTGTATATTTAACTTTTTGTCAGAAAATATAAATTATTGTAATTTTTAATTCCATCTTTAATCTTCGTTAAAGCAAAAGTACTGGAAATAACTAAAATTTTACACATTATCCTTTTTATATAATAAATATTAATAAAATTATATTTAATTATTCATATAATTTTTTTCAGTTTGATATTGATGTTTTTTAGTATAAACTTTTTATTGTAAATTTGGCCCATTTACTGCATATTATAGGTATGATTTTCATTTTAAGATATAACTAGATATTTAAAAAAAATATTAAAACAGGAGTGTTTTCAAGATATTTTATTAAAAATATTGAATATTAGATAATCCTATTCATTTTAAAAATATTTTTAATATTTATACCCAAATAATAACATTTTTTTCCTTTGACATATTATTTTTCAACTGTATTCTTAAATTGCTTGCTATAATTTTAAGTATTTCATCTTTCTTATCTCATTAAATTAACTAACTTGCAATTATCTTTGTTCCACTTTGTCAAAAAATATTATTGAAATTTTATTCTTTATCAAGTATAATCCTATTAATGCACGTGAAAAATTTCAGACCTCTAGCTACTTCCATTATTAAGATACGATATTTTATAACTTTTCAAAAAATTGGGTTTTTTTACTCGAGTTCGATTATCTCAAAATTCTGACTATAAAATAATTTTTTCTAGGTCAATATTGCCCTGAAAATCCCGAATTTTTTGTTAAAAATTGTCGCTCGCTTATAGTTATTAGCGTTTGAAAGTCCAGAAATGACCATTTTTTATTGAGAAACATCAGCTTTTTAAATGAAAGTTTGTAAAATTTAGTGTAGGCTTGCTTAAAACTTCGCTCAATTCAGCCAAAATTTATTAAAAATATTTTCAAACCTCAAATTCCTTAAAGTAAAGTTGAGCGACACTTTGATAATAAAAATTTATAATCTCTATGCCAAAACTCCAAATATCCATAATATTCGTTCTTTAAGGTGCGGTTTCGAATTTTTTATTTAGTAAATTACCTTATTTTATATTGATGAATATTAAATATACTCACCATTATTTTCCATAAAATTTTTAGCCTCATTGAGTATTGGTCGAGTAATGGGCTAAGCATTTGAGTTAGGGTAATGCGTTAATAAGCATGCAATAATAAAGGGATATCCCGGGCGAAGCCGGGTCACATATTCTTAAAAAAAAGCCAAATGAAAACCTACCCCACCCCGTTTTATTTAACTAAGGCCGAGCCCGGCTTGTTTTGAAAGCTGTCACCGGGCCAGGCGGGCTTTTGGTCGGATAGTCCCTTTAGTTTTGTCCGTTAATATTTTTCAGAAGTTATGAATTTCTAAATTATATTTTCCAACCCCTTATTTTTTTGAATCTTGTCTAATACAGTTTGTAAACTAGACCGATTTAAACGGTTAGTTTCTTGTATTAATAGGGAAGAATGGTTGTGACACTCAAAAGTAAAAGGGCATATCTCCTAAACCAGAAGTTTAAAATTTATGCTACAAATCTTAATTATTTGTCTCATTTGGGATTATAAAATAATGAGGCAAATACAATAATGTTAAAAGTCTAACAGATAAAAATATAAACAAAATTATGTGGGATACTTTTGGATAGCGTTGGGTATTGAGAAAAAAATTAAAAAAAAAATTTTTTTTTTCAAAAATATATTGTTAGGCATATCCTAAAAAGACCGAAAAACCTAAATTCTCATTTTTTTAATATTAGCCATTTTTTTTTATTTTAAAAATATTTTTACAATTTTGAAAGAAGTATTAGCCGCAGCCATACAAACAGTGAATCATAGTTAAAACATTTATTGTAAATAAAACTTTTTAATAGTTGCATATTCTAATTGGTATTTAAGACTTAAATGATTATAAACTATAATAATTACCTGATGTCCTTAAGTTTTCTCCCTTACATTCCCTTTTCTATTTCGGCGTATTCAGTATTTTTCACTTTTTTTATTGTCTCATTTCAACGATTTTTCAAAGCAAAAATATTGTTGTAATTATTATGAACCTTCTGCTGCGCAAAATTCTAAAAGTTTTATAATTACCCGAAGTAAAAGGCATCATAATTACCCTTCGGTAAGTAAGTTTAGCTGATTAGGGCTTAAATAACACAGGTCAACAATTTTTTGAGAGTTATGAGTTAACTACGGGAGATCAAACCTGCAATCTTAGGGAATATCAAATCCGTTTACCGTTTTTCCTAATCATTAGTTAGTTAGTTATAAACATTGAAAATCTTAGAAAAAAAGGTTAAAAAACTGTTAAAAAAGATTAATAGATTGGTAGGGATTTAGTAGCTTAATATTAGGGAATTTATATCCTGGTGGCTAGGTCACCAGGATATCATTTAGGAATATTAGATGAAAATGGTTCGATATTTATTTGGTGTAAATATAGATATTTTATTGAAATAATGAATTAATGATATCAAGATACATTGGGTATATATAGATATCTAAGGAAAATCATCGTGATGTGCTCGATCTATATTGAAATTAATTACTAGATCTATATATACCTTTTTATTACTTTTACTACAAAATTCAAAGTATATTAAAAAAGTAATGACTCCGGATCACGCACTACTACAAAAACCAAAAAAGATTCAAAAACAAAGTTAAATTGAAATATTATTTTTGCATATTCATAATAGTTAAAATGTAAAATTTAAACTTCAAATAATATTTTCAAACTCGAAATATATCGTGTCGTATTTAAGTTTGGACGCAAAATATTTTGTATTATTAAAATGCCGATGTAAGAGCTTGATATATAATAAAATTTTTTTCCATTATTTGTGATTAAAAATGTAAGTTACAAGTTTAATATGCAAAAAAATATTTTTGAATTTTTTCTTCTTAGGGTATATTTAGATCTGTCAATTCGGTCAAAAAAGGCCATTTTTCGTTATGGACAGATTTAAGGAACCAAAGACGGAAGAAACTAAGAAAAACGAAAAACTATATGAGATTAGGCCATCATGGGGATGCATTCTTTTATGTTTTCATAATAATCAAGTTTCTGACATAAATATTTGTTGACCTGTGTAAAATATATTTTCAGGAATGTATTTTTAATTGTTTATATTTGCTTTTACTTTGTAAGTCCTCATAAAAAATTATAAATGATTTAACATAATACTTTTTTGAAAATTCTAATAATTGCTTTATTTTTTTCAGAGAAAATTGACATTTTTTACATTTATTTAGCTAGTTAGGATTGCCAAAAAAAAAACACAGAATACCACCAACGATTATTCTCTTTATAATATATCACCGATCTTGGTAGAGCATCTAAACGGTAGTCTACAACCCTAGGATATTACCCGGGTCTCACAACTACCCCAGTCTCCCCAATTAACAAAATTTCGGTAAAAATAGATGGGGCTTCCTAATTCGTAAAAGTTTAAGGTGTCATTATTTACCTTTGAAATCAAAAAAGGTTAAAAATTCGAATATTAGAGTAAAAATTGTGCCTTTCACCCGACCTCAATATAAGAAATCATTTTAAATATTGCAAAATATGGAATTAAAACATATCTATTAAATAAAAACTGATAATGGGGCAAATTTAAAAGCCTCAACCTTAGAGAATAAACATACCATACAGCGCATAATAAATGAAAGCAATTAGAATATAAAGCTTAAATTTAATGGTAAAAAAAATGCCGGGTGAGTTTTTTCTCCTAAAGGCTCTTATAAGTTTCTTTTAAAGAAACGGTTTTCTTTCGCCATGCCAACAAACTCGTGGGCATTTTGGGAAAAAAACTCAAAAAGCTATAAAAAAACTTTCTTTTTTCTTCCCATGTCTGAGTGTAACCAGCTGTGCCAAATAATTGCTCCCATTAATAGAAGCAAAAACCTCTAGTCATAAAAATCTGGTCTAATTTAATTTACCTCAACTTAATCAATTTAACTCAACGTTAAATTAAGAATAATTAAACCTTGAGTCACTAAACCAAATATAAATTGTCAGGTACGTTAGCAGAAATTTTAAAGTCAGTGGACACAAGGGTCTAGGCTGAAAATTAAAACTATTAGTGGAATATTCTAGATCTAGCAATTTTCAATTAAATGCAAGTCACTCTAAAAAATTCTAGCCCTTAAAAAACACTATTAAAAACTTTACATTTTTGCAATTAGAGATTAAATTAGGACGTGATATTGACCCAGCTTGACTTATTTTTAACTTAAGTTACATGCAAAGTGAGTTTTTATATTCATAAAACTTTGAAAATTTTAAGCTTTTATTTTTTTTCAAAATTTTTATTTCAGAAAAAGAATTTTATGTGCATAAACTAAATTTCGTTTTTTTTAAAATTTGTGTTCATTTACAAAATAAAATATTTGTAAATTTTGATAATTTTACAAAGATAAACACTCAAAATGCACGTGGCCTTACCAATGCCGCCCAAGCCTTTAGTTTGGCCCAATCTAGATATTATTTATAAAGTCCTGCCATGTTTACACGGCCAAGATATTATATATTGCAAGCTATAAATTCTTTAAAATATAAATAAAATATAGAGTGTAGGTAAAACCCTTTTTGAATAATAAACCTATCATTTTTAGTTCTAGTTGACCATAATTGAAAAAATAAGGCAAAACAAGATATATTGGCTTGGACGCCCTCAGAGTAGTCATGGCCGGATGGGCTCTAGTCCCAACTTGAATCTTTTGCAATATCAATTTTATCTATGTCATTATTTGAAAATTGTTAGAATTAACTTAAATAATATAAATATATTAATAATATTTATTAGCAAAAACTATAAATTAAAAACTATATATAAAATACATGTAGTGTGGTAAACTAATATTTTATTAATTCTATTTGAATTTTACAAACTGGTGTGTTATCCATTTCAGCAGAAACAATAGCATTTAATCCCAAATTTTGTAAAGCTCCTCTAATAAGCCCTCTAATAAAGGTTAAATACTACAAAACTATTTATCAATATAGTTTTAGAAATAACTTTTAATAAATTTGTCTAATGTACCTGATCAATTTCCTCAGTAAAAATATTGCCTTTTGAAATTCTATTAAAAAACATAAATTCATTGTCTTGAAGAACATATGTACCCTGTTATGTATTAATAAAAAATGGATTAATTATATGTTCAATATAGAAAACAATACTCTTAGCATCAAATACTAAAAACCAAAATTAATAAAATTTTTCCACCAAAAGTATGTATTATTAATAAAATATTTTAACAGGAAACACCTTAATGTAAACAAACAAAAACATGCAATAATAGTTATAGGTGTAAAAACTATTGATGAAAGAGAAGGGGCTAAAAAATAAATTAATATTATACACTTAAAAAAAATAACAAATATGATGAAACTTGATGATTGGTCTTTAAATTATCAATTTGTTTATGAAAAACTTGTAACCAAAATTCCTTACATATTTGTTTTATAATTTCTAGTTCAGTGGTTTTAGACCAATCTTTAGAAATTCTAAAATTAAATTAAAAAATTACTTTTCAATAAGATTTTGCCCAGTTTTGAATCCAACAAGCTCAAATCGGCTTAAATAATTTCCCTAAAAAATTTAATTATATAAATCTTAATAACGGATAAAACAACATTAAAATTACTTTGCCTTTTTCCGAATTTTTAAAATATTCAAGCATATTGCCTAGCAACATGTTAAAGAGCACTTCGTTGGGTTCATTCATAATAAAATGTGGCTTGTCAAAATTAGCTGATGTTATTTATTAAAATTTTGCACTACGTTAAACAAAAATGTTTAAAAACAGTTTATTTAGTTTTTGAAAAATATATTTTTTTTTTAATTTTAGTTAATAAATGCAGAGACAAACGTGCATTAAATTTATCTAGTTTAAACTTTAATAGGCATAAACCCTACAAACATAACTTCTATGATCATATTTAATAACCCCTTAATTCTAAATAATTATTTTAGACAAATAATTCCGCCAATTTAAAATTTACCTTTAATTATTTGTTAATATATACTTTTTACATCTAGTGCAGTTGCTTAAAATGTATTTTAAATTCTAATTAATAATATAAATTAAAAATTATTTCCAATTGAGAAATATTCTAAAGTCTTGTTGAAATAAACAGCAGCTATGTTTATATAGATTTAGATATAAATTTATCAAAATTTTTAAATATACTCAGAGTAACTGATTCGATTTTTTGTAAATATTGAAAAAGCAATGGTAAATTATTTTTAATGTAAAAATAAAAATTGTAAATTTTAAATTTTTTAGAATTTTAATTTTTTTTTGTAAAAATATCTAATTTTTCATAACTTGAATTTGTTCGGAATTTATTAATTAATTTTTTCTAAATATCAATGAGTGGTATCGCCATTATGAGGTTAAGCGAGGAAAGAAAAGCTTGGAGGAAAGATCATCCATTTGTAATTAATTTTTTGTATTTAAATTTATAAATAATGCAAGATCAACTTTTTTTAGGGATTTGTTGCTAAGCCTGTCAAAAATCCTGATGGTACACTTAATCTTATGACTTGGGATTGTTCTATTCCAGGCAAGAAAGATACACCCTGGGAAGGTGGAAATTATAAACTTAAAATGGTTTTTAAAGATGACTATCCTTCCTCTCCTCCAAAGTGTAAATTTGAAACACCTTTATTTCATCCAAATGTTTACCCATCAGGCACAGTTTGCCTATCCTTATTGGATGAGGAAAAAGATTGGCGACCATCTTTAACTATTAAGCAAGTTTAATAAATATTGTATTTAGTTGTACTATATATACTGATTTATTTTACATGAAAATATTTTCTGTCATTTTTTATTGTATCATATTATTTTTAATATATTTTTATGTTTTATAAAATTTGATTTTCAAATAAAGGTTTAAATTGCTTTAGTTAATTTATAGTCCTACAAATTTAAAAAAAGATTGCCAATCAAATTAAAATTGCTGTAAATTCAAATTTTAATAACATAATTTACTTTTGATTAATTGAGCTTGCTCTATATTAAAATTTTGAAAAACTTCTAATAATACTAATTAATTAACAAATTTTTAAATATAGAACGTTGATGTAACATATATAATAAACATGTGAATTCATCTGATTTTTTAAAACATGATTATTATTACAATTATTTATAACTATAAAATATTTTTTTAAAAATCTACATTTTTTTGGTTTGGGAGTTTTATTATTTAAATTAAAAAATTACAATTATTTATAACTATAAAATATTTTTTTAAAAATCTACATTTTTTTGGTTTGGGATTTTATTATTTAAATTAAAAAAATTCATATGCAACAAAATTAAAAAAAAAATAAAAAATTGGAAACTTGTTAATTATTCTTTCCATTTTATTGAGTTTATAAAAATTAAATGAATTTTCAACCTCTTTTATTCTCATAACTTTGTAAAAATAATTAATAAACTTCATTTTTAAAATTAATAATTTAACAATATAATTTACTATTATTTTACTATTATTTTGTTTCACATTAGGTGTTGTTGGGTATACAAGATTTGTTAAATGAACCAAATATTAAGGACCCAGCCCAAGCTGATGCATACACAATTTATTGGTAAAATAATTTATAAATAATTACCACATATGTTGCTTATTTAAATTTATCTTAAAATTATTTTTAATCATAATATATGTGGAATTTGGTATAAAGTTGCATTGATTTTTAAGGCTGTGTATTTTAAAGCAAAATATAAGTTGTTTACAAAATGATAGGTCAAAAATTTATTTTTTGGTAATTTCTATTAAATATTTAAATTTTTTATTAAAGCTATTTAAAAGTTTAGCTTATAGATCAACTATAAATTTTTTTGCAAAATAATTTACCACATAGAATGTGTTGTTATGATGTTTTATATATGTAAGATTCACATTTATTTAACTATCATGCCATTTTTATTGTATTATTATGATATTTATCTTAAACCATTAACGTTAACATTAATTTTCTTCTTTACCAATATGTTATAACACTGTTAAACAATTTTTTTTGAGATTTATATTCAGTTTACTATCTTACTGTTTCCAGATTTCTTAAGGTAATTGTATAAAATTTGGGGAAAACATAAGTCAAAATATTTATATATAAATATCAAAAACTTTATTTATTATCAAAACATAATTTTTGCATTTACTCCTGGTCACATATCTTGTCATTTAGAAATTACACTGAAGCTTGTACATTTACAATTTAATTTCTTTTGTAAAAAAATTAAATTTTCAATTGATCTATAGAACAATATAAAAAAACATTTTTAATATTTAATAATTGGAATAATATTTATATAATATTTACGTATCAAAATTATGAATTAATTCGATAAAAAGACTTTTTAATTTATTAGCTAATAAATTTGATTATAATAAATATAATCTGATTATTTTAATTTATAAAATTCAGTATGCATTAATTAAGATACACCATTTAATTTTTGATGTTGTATTTTTAACTTTTTTTATTCTTAAAATTTTGTGTTGCAAAAAAGCATTACTTTTTATATTTTATAATTATCCTGAATTTCTCGGTTTACATGACCAAGGCCTATTTATAATAGACTGTAGATAAGGTTCCATATTGTAAATTAATTCGCCAAGGTTTAATCACACAGAACCTTCATATATTGGAGATCTGTTTAACCTTAAATGAATAATTTAGTTTTGCACTTTGTAATGATAACAATCTATCTATCGGGATTTTAAATCTGTTTTTGAAAAAGATATCTTTGTTTATAGGAATGCGTGCTTTTACGTCCTGTTTAACAATTATTTTTTTAATAATTCACCAAATTTTTTTGTAAACTCGAGGAGCTGCAACTTGTCTCGTATAAAAGGATTTATATTGTATAATTAAATTTTTATTTTTGAGTCGTTTTTCGGGGGATTTTTAAAATTTTCTATTTTTAATAATAATTTATATTCCGTTATGATTTTGTCAATTTTGGAATTAGATAAAATGGCAGATTTACTAATCTGTAATATTTCAATGATATTGCCTTCAGATCTTATTATTGCCTTATCCTATAATTAAGCAAATTAAATTGGTGAAAGAAAAGAAAGAAATATACAAGGTGGGGGAGGGTAGCCAGGTTTTTAAATAAATTCTTAAATTTATTCCTCCAATTATTAAAATTTATCCGTTTAGCAATTTGTTTAGCATATCATTTATACAATTTTGATAGATCAGAAAAATACTTTACCATTTTACTCTCCCTCAAAATTCTTTTGCTTGCCAGCCTTAAAGTTTACTCCTGCTTTCACATTCTGGTCAGGGCCCTTCAGTAAAGGCCACAAATGCTCACTTTTGTTTATTTAACTAGCATAAATGTATGTTTTATCAACTGCGCTTGCGCAAACACGACAAACATTTGAAACACAGCTGGCAATTTAGCTTATTAATTAGGTGTGATTTTTAAAATGAACATGAGGCATGTGGACATTTTATGAAACCCCTTTTACCGTCAAGTGAGCAAGTATTCCTCTAGGGAATGACTTCAAAACTAGATATATTGATATAAATTTTAAAGAAAATTTACCATAACTTTGTATTCTCAAGAGTTCAAATAGGCGTGATGGGGCCCGCCTGATCCTTCAACTTAGGCCCTACCCGAAATTATTTTAATTCTTATTTATAACAGCGTAAAGCAATAAGAAAAATGACATAGGGAAAATCTGTTCGGCTTGCCACAAAATTATTTGCTACCTATAGGGCATTCCGGGCGGTCTTTTTGGTTCCTGAATCTCTAGTACTAATAAAAAAATTAGCCACCCCTGACCTTTAATATCCCAAATGTTACCTTAACCTTAGGCAAAAGTAAAAAGAAGTTGTTTTGTCTATTTTTAGATATATTTTTTATTTGATTCTGAAAATAAATTTGACACAAAGCGGTTTATGACATTTATCATGACGTAGAAGAATTTTTTTCCTTTTAGTTCGTCGTTTTTTGTTTTTTTTAATCTCGTACATTTTAATAAAGGGATTTGTTTGCAGAACTTAACTGAGTTTAGCTAAAAAAATCTATTAATTTTAATAAAATCATAGGTAATACCGGGTTCAAAGAAAGGTTATATTATATAAAATTATAATTAAATGAATATGAAAATTTGTTGAAATTTAATTTTATTGATTTTTGTTTTTATAGCTCCAATCGAATGGAATACGAAAAACGCGTAAGGGCACAAGCAAAAGCTCTCCAAGCTGTTTAATTTGGATCTTGACAACGTTCTCACTATTGTAATATATTTTGAGAGCTTTAATGCCCTTGATTATATTTTTATGTAAATTATAACACCGTTTTACAAATGTTAAGCGATACCTTCAGCTATCTTACCTACAATTTTTACCCAAATATTTGAATATTTGAATAATTGATTTTTTTTATTAAAATTATTCAAAGGATGAGGGATGTTTTTTAAATGCATGTTAAATAAAATTAAAATTATACTCATCAAGCATATTACAATTTTTTAAATTAAACTTTCATAAATTGAAATTAAAAAAGTTTTTTACAATAATTTGTTATGCATACATCTTACTTTTTATATATAAAAGAGAGGCATAACATTTTATTTTGCTATAAGTTATGAAAAAATTTATTTCCTAATTAAGTTTTTGCAAATTTAAATCTATATTATAAATATTTGTTATAATGACGTATATAACATTATATTTTTAATTTAATAAATTGATACAAACAGATTATTGTAAATATTATAGTTTATGTATTTTATAGTTTATCCATTAAATGTTATATATAATGAATGAGTGAGTTAGATGACAGCGCTTTTTCGATTTATTTTATCCTTTCAGTAATTAGCCCTTCCAATTATTACCATTCATCTTATCATAACCGGTTTAGGTGTTTTAAAGAAGGTCTAGCTCTAGTGCTTGCTTTAGCGAACATAGATCGCGTCGCGAGCCAACTTTCCAAAACGGAAAGGTCATCTGAAAATGTGAATGAAATTGATAAAAGACCATTGACAAAAATAACATAAGTTTTATTAGCCCATTTTGGCCAAGATATCTAAAACGATTACATGTAAAATTTGTAGTTTTACATGAAAATGAGGACGAAAATTATACATTTAAGTTTATTTTTAAAGTCTTATTTTTGGTTAAAATGGATTATTTATAAGTAAATTAACTTGTTTTGCTGCTTCTTGTTCTTCCGGTCCATCACCGAGTACGATATAAGTGCATTTTTTGCCGAAACGGTTGTATATTCGTTCGAAACAATTGTCTTTACCTGTAAAATAAATGACGCCGTGATTGATTGGAATATTTTTTATCAAATATTTTGTAATTGACAAAAAATTTATACCGATTTTAGCTGAGCTGTAAATATTATCGATGTCGAAATAGGCGCCCAGATCAAACAATAATATTTTGCAAATTGTGGGTATAAGTTGGAAGTTACCCACAACGACATTAATGTATCCTTTCCTATGCGTGAAATAGAAGGATAAATATAAACTATTTAATTTGAGTCTAAAAATACAAAAAATAGCATATTTAAAAAAATTATTTTACCAAAATTATATTGATTTTGCTTGCTTTTACAATTAATTTGTTTTAAGAGTATTAAATTAGAATTTTTTGTTGAACACAGCTTTAAGAATATTGCACATATATGTAATAACTTTATTTTAAATATTCCAATTTACTTTTTGGATATTTGGGTTAGGCATTCGTGTGCTATAGTTAACCATTTGTCTGTGTATTCATTAATGTCTGAAAGAAGTTTGTGAAGAACGTTTGCGTTATGGTCACCCAGAATTCCTATAATTCATAAAATTACATATTATGACGTTTATCTATATTCCGTGCAAATAATTAATAACTAAGTTTTTTTTATCTAAAGCAATATAAATTTTGCTTGAAGTTATTGCATTTGCTTCAAAAGCTGTTTCATGCGATAAGGTTTTTTATAAAAAACAATTGGGTTTTAGGTTCACCCATACCTTTACTTATAGAAGAACGCCATATCCTTTTTGAGCTTTGACTCATTAAGATTTTCTCGCATTTCGGCGATTTAGGTTTTTAGCCTAGGCTATCACTCTAAGCACTAGGGCCTACTGCTTTTGTAAGCCACTCAGCAGCTTCAAAATGGTTGCACATGTGTTCGTTCTATTTTCCGAAAAAAAGACGCCTTGGCGGATTTTGACTTCCAACCTACTGCGTGGAAGACAGGGATGTTTGCCACTGAGCTATCTGAGCCGATCAGGGTCTTTTATAATAATGTAGTATAGCTAACCTTGGAGGTCAGATTTGAAGGCGTTGTATATTTCTTTGATCCTTCGGTATCGGAAAGCCAATTTCCTGATCATATCGGCGTTGGCGCTATTAATATTGCTATTACCATTGACGTTTGTTAGACCGCCCGCGGCAAGATTTTCAATCGTTCCATTGAGCATCAACCCCTTCCCATATGCCAAAGGAGATGGGTATAATTGTCCCGTTTGAGGTGAGATACTCCTAATATTCGCATGGGTCTCGCTATCTCGACCATGCAAATACTCAGCCGATAGATGAGTTACTTTTCTCTTGCCTCGGAGCGAGGATGCTAGGAGTCCGGCATTGGTGCTGCTGCTATGTGGGTAGAGGGTTCGATTCGGGGTGTTTCCATTTGTCGGGATTTGGTAGTAGCTTTGTAAGAAACCATCGTTGGAAAAGTCGTAGTTTCTAGAGGATAATATGGAATGATTTGTAAAAAAAACATAAATATTTATTATTTTTATCTTAAAATTATTTGCTTAAAGCGTGTTTACTTAGGGCACGTGCAAAGTGAGTTTTTATTTTCGTGAAATTTTCAAAATTTTGAAAAATTTTATTTTGTAATAAAATGCAAATTTTCAAAAAGTTGCCAAATTTTATATATGCACATAAAATGCTTTTTCTGACTGAAATATAAATTTAAAAAAAAATTAAAATTTTGATATTTTCAGAATTTAAAATTTTACAAAATAAAAAACTCACTTTGCACGTGCCCTTATATAAATATAAAATTTTTCGAAATAAAATTATGTTAATAAGTCTAATTATTACGTTATATCATCTCCCGTGTCATCCCCTGATAAATCGTTAATGTTAACTTGATTGCAATGCTTCAGATAAGATAAAATAATAAATTATTAATTTGACAATATATATATATTTAAACAAAATATTGTACGATTTCCTTAAATTGTCGAAGTTTTGTAATAAATATGGCCGGACTAGTTACTCAAATCTTGTAAGGTGAAAAGTCAAAAATAACTCAAAAATGATGCAGTTTGGAATTTTGCTAAAATTATAATAATATTTAAAATAATTTTTGTTCGGCTAATTAAATTTCTAAGCCTAAGTTTGGGAAACATTAATGATACACTGAACACTGGTATAAAAAGAACATTAAAATTATAAATATATAATTGATGCCTCAATATTCTTAAAACCAAAAGTTAAAATTTGATTAATGTAAATGACAAAGACAATTATTACCTCAAGTTCATTGTAAAAGAACTTTGAATCAGCTAGGTTATAAATTAATTCTTCCATCACAAGTCCCAAATGTAGTCCCATTTGAACGTCCTGTGTTAAAACATATAACAAAGTAATACAAAATCGTATTAGCAAATAGCCCACCAAGTCACCGAAAACTTGATTTTTTTAACTACAACGCCATCAAACCATTTAATTTTAGCTGAATATAAAATATGGCGTTACGTAAAACAAACATAAATTTTTTTAGAATTATTTTTTTTTGTAAAATTATTTTAATTTAGACCGCGGCTCTAGAAACAGCTAATTAATATCGGAACCTTTAGACACTCTAAAGTGGTGTTTAAAACCTTTTCATTTTTTGTGGCAAATGTTTGGGACAGGAGCGAATTAAAAACGATCAGCGTTTCGTCCAAGTCCCACACAAAGATAAGGTCAGTCGATTGATAAGTGGGCGAAGGACACTCGCCATTTCGATCACTGTTAGCCGCTACGTTTAGTAGTTTGTCACCGAGGGCTACAATGACGACCTCTTTGGTAGGCTCGTTTTTGCCATTCCGTTTTTTTGAATTTCCCGTTGCTGAAGGCGAGGTTTGGTAATTTGAACCGCTCCCTAGCGGTGATTCCATGCGACACCCACCATTACGGTATAGAATCGAGGGATTATCTTGGCCAAGTTGCTGAGACTGATTGATATTATTGCCATTTCGTTTTTTGGCACGGGATTTGCCTGAAAAACAAGGATGTTATGGTTTTAACAAATTTATTTTTTAGGATAAATATTTATTTTAAAGCAACATTAATAGCATAATGATAAAAGTTAATAAATAAAATTATAAAATAATAATTTATGCAAAATATTATAAATATGGTTTAATTTTTAGATCTTTTTAACTATGTATTTATAAGAGAAAAAATAATTCTTTTTCAAAATACCTATTGAATGCCTGCTACTAAAACTCGGTAAAATAAAATTATTCAAATATGTTTAAATATCTTGAAGGCTTTAGGATTTAAAAATTCTTGTGGCTGTATACAAATATAATTGCAGTTTAAAAAACAACACATTTATCTTTAAATTTAAGCAAATAAGATTGGATCAAAATTATAATTGAAAGGGTCCAGAGGGATCAACACATAAAATATCAAAATAATGGTTTCCCTGTGATTAAGGGAAATCCAGGTTTCTAATGGTATATTTGCCTTATATAAAATTAATACAATTATTTTTATTGTGTCGCCTAAATTTTCAACGAACCTTAAGTTTCTAGGTTGCACTTTTAAATAAGAAAACGATTAAATTTGTTTTAGTATAGTATAAAGCTTTCACTTTTCTTTGGTTTCAACTTTGGAGGGTCTGGTTTGATATATGAGGCAATGCTATCGTGGTAAGGGTTCGAATATGTTGCATCTATCAATATAAAAATTAAGTTGCTAAAACTGAGCCTTGATTTGCATTATAAAAAGCTAAAAAATATTTTCTAACAGAAAACATTATTTTAAATTTGCTATTACCATTTTCACATGACATTAATATTATCGCACCATTAAAATCCTTTTTTTTGCAAAGAGCGTACCATTATTGTTTTTTAACAACTTAAGTAAAAGGTATTTTAAATTATCCGAAAATCAAAAAATTATGGATTGAGGAATGATATTTGTTTTGACAACCCTCATTTACACAGGTAAGGGGCTTTGGGCAATTGATGCCTAATTTTGCTGGGCTCTTCCAATACGCAATATTGACTACTTCTAGGCTGATATATTTAACTATGTAGCATTGTCCATTGTCCTCATTAGGGCCCTTTTCTTCCATAAGGGCAAAGCATGCAATGCTTTGGCGCCCCTAGCAATTTTTAGTAGATAACTCAGATTTTCTTACTAATTTGAAAAAATGTCTATTTTGGGCGCTTAAATAGGGGCGCCAATAGAGCGACCGACCCTGCCTCTCATCAATCTTGAACTAATTGTATAACAACATTTTATTTTGAATTTAATTGTTCGGCTACAGCTGATTTATACTTAAGAATTTATGAAAAAATATTTTCTTGTTTGGCAAGGACAGCTGATTTATACTTAAGAAGTTATAAAAAAAATACCATCATAATTGGAAGACGAATCAGCGATTAAGTTGTCGTTCACCCTATCAAAAGATTCGTTGGGGTTTTGCATAGGGTGCCTAGGTAGGGTGGGTGTCTTTTTTAGATCTAAAGGTATACCACCTTCAAGGGAGGTATAATTTATTTCAGGGTTATGAAACAAATTTGTTTGCTCGTGAGTTATGTGAGGAGTCTCAAAATTATACAGGTAACTATTGTGTTCCTGGAACGGGGTTGGATTGGACTCAAGATTAATTAGATATTTGTTACCTTCAAACGGGTATTTTCCGGAAGCACAAGAGTTATTTGTAAATATGCCAAACGAGTTTGCGTCGTTATTCTGGTATGGAATATGTGCCGCACCGCTAATTTGATGGGACAGATTTAATTGATCATTGTAGCTCTGGAGTGTTTGCCCGGAACTTTCCGGAGGGTTTTCTAAATTGACGATTGTATCGACGCTTTGAGCCGAATTCGAATTGAGTTTACGGAGAGAATTGTTACATGCCTCCATATTATTTCCCAAACCATTGATATTATTACTATGATTATTGTAATATTTGTTGTACGAGGTGTTTAGCGAATCAGGGGGCGTGTAAAGGACCGTTGAATTGTTAAGGTCGTACATTCCGCCACCTCCGGCACAAGCACTCCCATTTATCGAACTACTCCAGCCACTCGGAGATGTTGTGCAAGGTTTGAGATTGGAGAAATTAAAGATTGACCCCTGTATTAATATGTGATTGTAAACTTCATACATATTAATTAAATTTCCATAAAGAACTAAGTGTTACAATTTATTATATAATATTAGTTGAAAATGGTAACAGTAACATAATACAAAAAAAATTATTAGTAAAAAATATACAAGATATTTATATATTGTTTTTACATAAATGATATTTAATAATTTATTAAACAAATATAAACCTCAAACGGATTTGAAATGGGTGGAGTTGATTTACCTATTGTAATAATAAGACATTAAGTATGACAAATTATAACTTTGGTAATGATGACCTGTATAAATATTACAAGAAAATATAATTTTGTGCCTTCTTTTCCTTTTGACGTTTAAAAACCTATGTCACCAGCAAGCAAATATTACTAAAGTGAATGGCAATTTGAGATAAACCAATTCGATATTAAGACACAAATTACAATTATGATTAAATGTTATCTTTTTTAGTAAAATTTTTAATTATCAATGTGTGCTATAGAACTGTAAAATTTAATATAGGTTATAAATCGAAATATCGATGCTATATATAATAATGTGAAATTAATTAAAGAGCAACTTATTTCTGGATCCTCGGGCAAATACGTTGGTGCGTAGTTTGAGGTCGATTTGAATAGAGTGATGCCTAAAAACAAAATTATATTATTGATGTACTAATTCAATAAACAAGACTTCGACTAGAAGCAAACTTACCGGAGATTACACAAAAAGCATCTCATTTACCTGGAATCCCCTGAAGATTATTTTCATAGGGTGTGCCGTTAAATTGAAAAACGGGGTTAGCACATGGCCCGGTGGGCGAAGTTACCGTAGGATTTAATTCATCCACGGGGAAGTATTTAATCGTTGCTGCATTTTGATGATCGGCTCCCCTCCCGTTGGGTATTACGGGCCAAGGTCTACTAGCATATTCAGTGTTTGATGGTATCATCATGGGATATTCTATTCCGCCATTATAGAAGTTATAGAGCGGAGTTTGGAAGTTTTTCATGAACGGGGCCGTTATGTTGGGATGAGGCATTGGGTAAGGGAAGGAATAATTTACGCAATTTTTAATCTTATCTTCTAGCATAACGGGGTTGTTATTTGTCGTCCCCAAATGTTGCGGCTGTTCGTTTTCGCACGTCAAGTCAACGGGACTTCGAAAGTCATACCCGTTTTGATGACTATTTCGTATGACACATATAAATAAATATATATAATTAAACCCATATAAATATGGATAAATTTTAGTTTTCTGCCTATAAAAGCTTGCCCTTTCTATTGTTTTAAACTCTGACGATGGATCTTAATTAATTAGTTCTTTTATTGAATCAATTTATATATTTGATACTAAATAATACAGGTCGACACATTTTAATGTCAGGAAAAAGAAGTTTTAAGACACTAAGATCTCTATGATGGCCCTATCTCATATATATTTTTCGTTTTCCGAAGTTACTTTTGCTTTCGGCTATTTAATTTTAGTATGTGTCAAATAAAATATCAAAGACAATATCCCTATTATAAAATTACACATAATGAGTATAATTTGAACCGGGGCGTTAAATTTCGGCCCGCCCGACATAATTTAACCCGGCGCGAAGCTAAATACACGGCTAGGGAATTTTATGTTGAATTGCAACCTATATTTTTTTTTAATTTAACATATAAAATCAAATACGGTGTGCTGAAGAAATACCCTTTATCGTATGAAAACTCTGTCAATTTTTGTTTTTAAAAACAACAGCTAATCAAAAACTATAAATCAATAATGAAATAAAATAAACGGCCCTGCCGTAAATTTTTTTACGTTAGACCAGGCTCTATATATTCCGGCCTGGTCCAACTTTCGGACTTGCTTTAGGGTCGCGATTTGATTTATCGAGTAATGCTGACTTCCAAAAACTTTTCTGTTAAACTAATATATCACTAAATAAAACAAACTTTTGTCAAAACCTTTATTTATATGATAGGCGCTTAAATTTATGAAATATTTTTGTAGAAATCCCGAAATGACCTTGATTAGTTGTCTTGGTTAAACTACTGCGCAAAAGTATCAAAATAAAATTTTCCAAAGGGCACGTGCAAAGTGAGTTTTTAGTTTCGTAAAATTTTGAAAATTCTGAAAATTTTGAAAATTTATTTTTTTCAAATTTTTTTTTCAAAAATTTTTATTTGAGAAAAAGGATTTTATGTGCTTTGGCAGCTTTTTTGAAATTTGCATTTTATTACAAAATAAAATTTTTCAAAATTTTGAAAATTTCACGAAAATAAAAACTCACTTTGCACGTGCCCAAACATTAATATTTTGTAATTTTAACAGTGTGAATGAAAAATAATTTAAGTTGATCTAACCTAGGCAAACGTCCTTCGTGTGAGGAGGTCTCGTGAAAGTCGTAAGAAAAATCGTTTTGAGATGGCATTATTCCGTTGGCTAAATATGGTTAAGTGTAAAAAAATTATGTGTAATAATTAATTGGTAATTTATATAAAAATACGAATGGCAAAATTTGCTGTGCTATTAGTTAAATATGAATACTAATAGGACTTGACTATAGTTGACCTGTGAACACCGACTCATGGCATGTTGGCAACCCCAAACAAAATTTATAGGTCTCTAAAACAAATTTCCTTTGACAATTTTGGTGTAGAACACTTTTATTACCTAAAATTGCCAATTTTTGGCAATTAACAAAAAAATTTTAAAAAAACCGCTAAATTTTGTGAATGCCTATCATAACAACTTAAAGGTAAAAAATTTGAATTATACAAACTACAGTTACAGTTTATTTTTATATAAATTTAGTTTAAACTTACTTTATGTTACTTTAAAAAAACTATATTTTTTGGAAAAAATTTCCGTCCTTTTTTATACCAATCGGTTATGACTTCACTTTCCGCTGCGCTACCTAAATGAAGATTAGCAGTCTTAGTTATATTGAAATCCCTAACGGTATTTATTAATGGTGAATTAATAAAATGATAAGGGCGCCTTAAAACTTCAAGTTTAAAAAAATAATTCTGAAAAAAAAATATTAGGCCAATGTTGAAAATTTTATTTAAGGGTTAGATTTTATCTACGAATCTTGTTGAAATAACTATTAGCGCTTATATAGATTCAAGATTTCTAAATATACTTAAAGCAAGTGCCCCGAGTGTTAGAAAAAATACTGCGAAAACAATAGGAAATAAATTTCGATGTTATAACTCAAATTCAAATTTTTTAATATTTTTGAAAAAACGAATTAAATCTGAACGCGCCACTGAAGATTAATAAATTTAATTACTTGCTAGTTTATAGTAAGATGTTGTTGAAGACATGGGTAGTATTTATTGTTCGTTAGCCGAAAAGGTATACCATTATACAATTTTGTAACATATATTTTTTCCACGTGGTTAAGTTATGATCAGCGACTATTATTATATTAATAAAAAATATTTTATTTAAAGATATCAAAAAATTTTTCTAAATTTTGTAATTGTGAATTTATATAGGACACATTGGAAAAAAATGAGGCTAGACATAATGTGCATGGCCATAATAAATTAGGTGCGATTTAAATTATAGATTGAACAAAAATCAACTAGATCGAAGTCGGGACTCAAAAGCTCACCCCCAAAAGAAGGACGGGCCTGTAGAAAAAAAAGAAAACATGGCTGGGTCGATTTTTTAAATCTTATTTTGCCAATTTTTTTTAACTGTCACAACAAGAATTATAATAAATTTAGTATCTTACGATAAAAGGGCTATTACTTCAACTATCTGTATTTTAATCATTATTTTGAAGCAAAAAATTTGTAGCCTGTGATATAAAATTTTTGTTTCGTTAAAATAAGGCCAAACTAAAATGAATAATTGATTCGAGCAGGACTTAATATGAAAAATAAACCGAGCCCAGGGCCTCCCTCGAAAAATAAGTCGGGCGGGCCGGAACACCACGGCCCGATTTAAACTATATATTAAGAAATGTCTTAAGAATTGACTTTTTATACGAAACGAATGGTAGCAACACAAAAGACGATCAAATCTGGCTACCAAGATCTAGTCCTAAAAAAGGAGATAAAAATTTTTAAAAAATTAAGTAGAATATCATTCTTTCTTGTTTAATAAAATGATTCTGGTGGCTTTAGTTAACCCTTTTGACCTATGCCTAGAGTTTTCAACATTTTTTTCTTTTATCATTTAGTTTGGTTTTTCAAATAAACCAAGAAACGTACTACGGATTAAGGTTTTTAGAATATAGTCAACTTTGAAATTGAGTTTGGTCCTCAATGTGTCGACTAAAGTAGCAAATTTAACAATTTTGTATACAGTAGATTTAATTACCCACCTTCATGAATATTCAAATTTATGTAGAATACGAGTGCGATAAATTCCAAATTATCGATATTTACGCCCATTTAGATACACCTTTGAAATCGTTATCTCAAAGGTAAATGAGATAAGGCTTAGTCAGGTCCAACAACCTAAAGTCCGGGTTTTTAATGTCTAAATCACAAGATCATTAAATTAAATGAGCATTTAGTGAAGAGCTATTGTGATTTTTGGGTTTAAAAAACAATGTCACAGATGTCTCCAATTCAAATTGTGTAATTTATGCAAAACACTAAGCGCGCATATTTTCTTACCTATATTTAATGATCTCAGTGAAAATGTAATAAACAACAAAATACCTTTGTGGCCCATTTTGTGTATGAAAAGGTGTGTTCAAGTTTAAACCCAAGATGATTGTATAATTAATAGATGTCGTGGTGAGGTTGATGACTTTTTTTTAAACAAGTAGAGACTCAGAATTTAAAGGCCGGTTTGACCATTAATGATGATTTTCTAGGTAAACCTATAGCACGTAAAAATTTTACGATTCTTTACACGAGTAAAATTGCGATGTTTAATGAAGGAAGAAGACCCAATACAATTTTAGTTTTTAAATATCACTGGAAACAAAAAAATAAATCCCAAATTTTTTGAGGGTTTTGTAAAAAATTTTTTTAAAAAAAAGATCCCAATATTTATTTTTTAAGTCCCCTTAATTAAATTTTATTATGCCCCGTCTAAAGAAAAAAAAAATAAATATTTTTTTTAATAAAATTTAAAAAAACTATTAGAAATTTATATTTTTTATAAAAAAAAAATTTTTAAAAAAATTTTTTTATAAAATTTTATAACATTTTAATTTATTTAGGAAGAAAAAAAAAAGGGAATTAAAAAAAAAACTAATATTATAAAAAAAAAAAAAAAAAAATAAAATATAATATAAAAATAAAATTTATTTACTTTAATAAAAAAATTATTGTTTTTAATTAAATTAAATTATAAATTTAATGTTTTTTCACAAAGGATAGATTATATAAAATACAAAAACAAAACAAAAAAAAAAAAAAAAAAAACAAACACACAAAACAAATAAAAAAAAGTGGGAGGGGGTGAAAAAACTTATTTCTTATTCGGGAACAGGCCCAAAAAATTGAACAAAACCATAGTTGCCATAAAGTGTATTTTATCTCTTATACATCCAACTGATATATATTTTTATCATATAAAATAACCGGCCTAGCAAAAAAATTTAACTTTTTTTTCATGGCTTTCATTTGTCACATTTATTAACATTTACTTGTTAAATATTTTAAACATGGTGCTATACCAAAACATGAGTGTCAAAAAAATTTAAAAAAACCGAACATTTAGAGTGTTAGCAAAAATATTAAAAGCGTTAATATTTATTAAGTGGTACAATCGAGGCGGTGCCTGGCTTGGTTAGGCGGGAATATGCAAGTGATGCCTGTGCTTTACAGTATTGAATTGCAATTTGCAGCGTACAAAGTGAAATTTGAGATCCTTCCAATCGTTTTGAAAAAAAAAATGCACCTCAACAATAATATTTTCAAACATATTTGCTGATGATTGTGAAGCTATTATAGCGTTTAGTGCTCACCGATAACGCGCTAATGTATACCCGCGCGCTTTTAATATTCTTTTTTAACATTTAATATAAAGATTTTGTTACTTCCTATGCGTTTAACAATTAAGTGCTTGAGAAACATTTTCAATGTTACAAATTTTTATACGGGTATTCAATAAGCTATTCGGTTATTTTTTATTTATTAATTAAAGTTAAAATTAATGCATTTAAAGAGTTTTAACCTGGCCCTCGTATTTCGGCCCGGCCCGAAACTTGGTTTTTTTTGTGTGATGTATCATTTTTATGCTTGTTTACTTAATAATTAAAAAAATATGGCAAAATGAAATCAAGCCCAGACCAGCACTTGGCGCTTTCCAGCCCCAACTTTGATTTTTAGACTAAACCTATAACTAAAGCCAAAAAAATCAAAATCACACTAAACTAAATTCATACAGTTTGTGAACTTACTTTAATTTTACACGTATTTGATTCAATTTGTCAAAACATTTATAAGGCTCTAGATGTTCATATGAACCCTTATATGTCAATAGCCTATATGGTTTTACCTTACTTTTAAAATTATACTACAATATAATTTTAATCCTATTTCTAGATAGTATTTTAACAAAAAACTGTATTGTTTTAGCAAATATTAACTCAAGTGTTATGGGAAGTTTGTTCAAATAAAGCCATTAAAATTCTCTCACATTTGTATGACTTTTAAAAGTATTAGAGATTAAAACATTAAACAATAAGCTTAAAATCAATTAAAATTAAGTTTTGGTTTTCACAATATTTAATGTGACTTTATGGAGAATTTTGAAGCATTTGCAGGGCCGGTCGTTCCATAAGAACATACATTGCTTGGGGGCGCCTAGCAATTTTTAGTTGTAATCAGGGCTGGGAAAACAATGAGCCAAAAAACTTTGGCTCATTTTTCCCCTAAAACATAAAAAAAGAAAGGGGGCCAAAAATAAAGGGAAAAAATAAGAATTCAAAAAAGCCCTTACTAAGAAAAGGGGCAAAAAAAACCCACAAAAAGTGGCTCTTAAAAAGAGCCCCAAAATACCCATTTTATGTTTTCTATAATAATTTCAAAAAATTTTGATGGGTGGGTTATTTTTTCTCAAAGCTCCTAGGAGTTTATTTTAAGAAAAGGGGCTTTTTTTTAACATGCCCCTTTTCTTTAAGCAAGAAAAGGGACTTTTCTTTTGCCATGTTTACGAGTTTGTGGGCATTTGGAAAAAAAAACCCAAAAACTTGTTAAAAAAAAGCCCATTTAGTTTTTTTTCCCAGCCCTGGTTGTAATTAGGTTCAATACCCAAAAAATTTCAGTGTTTATTTTAGGCGCTTTAAAGCAGTTTTGTTAGGGACGCCGATGGACCACAAACTGAACCTAAATATATTATGCATCAAACTGGCCCTTTAAGGTTCAAATTCGTTGATAGGATACACCTACCAAGTATGGACGTTGGAAACTATTAAAATAAGTAAACGTTCATAAAACTAGATAATACATCCCCCGACAGTTATAATTCGACTGAATCTTTAAAATTTGTGATCGGGCTATCTTATCAGATTAAACATAAAACTTTTATAACGTCTTTGACAACTTTTATATTCCAAGTTTAATTATTTGCCCCATTTCTTTTGATTTACTGATTACAATTTAGTAAATAATAATTATCTGGAATTGTCCGAGTTCTAAACATGATGCAATGCATATCCATGCCATCATGTCTCATTCGATTAGAACGTGACAAATTTCGTCTGGGTTAACGGCCAACTTATATTTGAATTATCTTAGTTCGTATTATGATGACACATTTATAATTATTTTTGATCTATTTAACAACATCATTATATCGTCATCTTTCAGGTAGCCGCATCACGGCAGACTATAAAAATAGAAATACCTTCGAAGCTCGCGCGCTTAAAGCTTTCTCGGTGGTTGTAAAAATGGTTTTTAAATTTCATTTTTTCATTTTTGTAAAAAATCAAAAAAGGATCGAATTTCGCACACTAAATATGCGTCGTTTAGTGTTTTTTATTCACTAATAAACTCATTCTTGAAGCGCACCTCACTGCTAAACACAATATAGCCTTTTTGTAATATAGCTGAATTTTTAAACGTTAAAGCCTCTGTTGGGGGACATAGAATTTGGTAGGCTAAAAGGGACTTTAGTGGGGGAGGGGGGGGGGGGTGGCAATACAATAGCTCTGCATATTGAAATGAGCAAGATATGCTCAAAAACGATTGCTAATGATAGGCCTATAGGTAGAATAGCGTAGGAGCTGACAAAAGAAGAGTGAGTGTCCTATTTGTTGTTTTGTAATGTTAACACAATACCTGAAAATTTAAGGTATAATAATTAAGGTATTAATCTCCACGGTGAGTCCATTCTTCAAAATCATTTAGTATGAAAAATATAATATAATTATTATGGATAATAACCTCTAAATGTGTCGCACAGTTCTAAGTGACAGCCAACTTTCTCTTCAAACACATACCTTCAACCAATAATGTATTATTATTATTATTGTTCTTGAATACTATCAAAATTTTAGAAAACATATAAAGTTTTTTTTGGTAGACTTAACAACGGGACTATATTGATTTCTATAGAAATCATAAATTTACCAATTAATCTAGTGAGTATATGTAGAAATCAATTTGTCACAACAATACAATTTTTTGCTGAGACACTATCAAATTTTTAAGAAGATTAATGAGGTTAGGTTAGCTGTACCTTAACTCTCCAACCATATAAAAGTTTGAATATGACTATTGTCTAATGAAGGTTCATTAAAAATAGAAATTTTTAAAGGTCAAATATTTGTGAAACTACAGTCAGACTTGAAAAGTGCCTACTAAGTTATGCCCGTGTTTTGATGTAGAATTTTATTGACCTCCTGGCAATACGTCGTAATTCATTGGTCAACTAATTAATTTGGGATTGTATGTAGGGGTTGCTTCTTTCAAAATTACTAAGTATAGTCATAAATTTTTATGGTAAATATTACCTGGCGCATTAGACATCGCTAAAACTGCCCTTATGGGTAGACCGGATACTTGCCCCTAGTCAAATCTTTTTCGGCCAGACCTACCAACTAATTTTTCAATACTGGGACCCCCCAGCTTTATTAGTGAATTAATAATATAAAAAAAGAACATAGTTTTTTCTAAATAAATTTTAAACCAAAAAATTAAAATGAGTGAAATCTAGGGGTTTTCGCCCAAATACTTAATATAATTTTAAAATTAAAAAAATTTCTTCTTCAGTTCTGCAATATTTTAACCCCACCCGCTTTATTAGATTATTATACCGGGCCAGATAAATATTTATATATGTTATAAAAATGTTGATATTGGCCACCTAAAACCAAAAACATTTTTTGCACAATTATAATTACCTTTTATCAAAAAGCTTTTAATGTATAAGGTAATTTAGTTTTAAGCCCATATCAATCTTTTATATTTATGGCAGGCGGTCGCATCTTTTTAACTAATTCAAAAACTTAAAGTGGGTATAATTAGCTGACGGCGTAATTTGACTTTGTATGTGCTAAATCAATTTAGATGGTAACAAATAACTAGTGCCATAACCGAAATTTAAATCAAAGTTAATAATAATGTATGATGTATATGTATCCTTGACATTGTCAAACATTTTCTGTATTTTTTTTTACAAGTGATTAGGCCTTTTGTGCTTGCGCGTGACATCTTTTAAATTAAATTAAATAGATCGTTATCTCTCAAAATTATGTAACAGTGTTGTAAAAATCACATTTTTTTTTCAAAATAATATTTCAATGCCTTTTTACACACCTAAAATTTTGTTTAAAAGCTAAGTATAATTATAAGAAATGACCATATCGGTTAAGTTTTCAATCATTTATATATATAAGTTTGGACTTGAGAAATTAAAACGATCATTAGGAACTCAATTGCCATACATATTCAAGACTAGGAAAATTTTCTCACGCTGATCAGGCTTTAAATGTAAACAAAAAAAATTGAAAAAAAATTAAAAGTTATTTGCCGATTTTCCTGTCCAGGAAAAACCGGTGAAAGTTAGATTGGCGTCTCCGGTACTATTCTTACATAATCCTCTCGGTGTAATAATAATAATAATATTTGATGGAGAAATGTCAGAAGAAACGTCAATACAAGTGAGAATGAAAAATCTAACAAATAAATCGTTTAATCGATCCAGTTTATCAAATTTAAACAAAATTTTCTCACAGTTATTTCTTCATCATGATTTCTTGTTTAATATTTAATTTTCTAAAAAGATGACAGCTGAGAAGGGTGAGGAAGAGGGGGCGAGGGGGGTCGTTGTTAATTTTTAAAATATTATAAAAAGGTTTTACGATTTGCCTCGGCATTCGTCACAACTTTAGTTTTAACATTTAAATGTATGTTTTTTGTATTTTGGGCTCCGGATGGCATATAATTGAACAAAATTACTTTTCGTTAAATAAATTTTACCTAATATTTACAACTTAGGCCTATTTCAAGGTATTGAAAATCAATGATTACGTAATTGGCGGGCAAAAGTTTTTAATTGCCTACTTAAAATTAAACTAGGGGCAATTCTACGATCTTATGAAGCATTTGTTGACAATTTTCTGGCCCCAGCCTCTCCCCATACAGAATGACATTATAATAGTTGAGCTAACTTATAAAACATACAAACAGTCTCTCTAGGCGCTAGAAAAAATGTTCTATTTAAATTTTGAGAGGAAAAAAAATAACTAGTTTTAATTGGGTCGAGAAATTTTTTTGTTCGTGCAAAGTGAGTTTTTTTTCGTGAAATTTTCAAAAGAAAAAAAAATGTTGTAATAAAACGCAAATTTTTAAAAATTTGCCAACTTTATATGCACATAAAATGCTTTTACTAGAATAAATTTTTTTTTAAAAGTTTTGAAAAAAAGAAAATTTTTAGTATTTTCAGAGTTTTCAAAATTTTACGAAAATAAAAACTCACTTTGCACGTGCCATTATGTAAAATATATATAAATTGCTATAAACCAAACCATTTTAGAGAAATGCAGTATAGCCATTTTTGTTTAAACACCGGGTTTTACCAGATCTTCTAAATTAAACCTATATGGTCGACATTAAGTTCTTAGTGGGCCGTGCCCTTAAGCAAATTGTTTTTAATCACCCAAATTGAACATTTTTTCTAAATTTTTGGTATAAAACATTGTTATCTGCCAAAATATTACTAAGGCCTTTAGCTCTGATGGGCACATGGTAATGCGACAACAGGCAGAAATTTATACGCGTCATTTGATGAAATTTATCTTTAAAACTTTAGGCGGCTTAAAAACAAGCCTCTCGCGGCTTGTTTTAAGTTTAAAAAGACAAACTAAACCTGGCGAATTTTTCAAATTTATGATAAATACCCATTTTTAATCTGTATATTTTTAGTTAACATTTTTATATATTTATAGAGTCAATCACATTATTTTCTATATTCCATCTTTCAGATTAGAGATCAAAGTCATGACTCAAAAGCCCGCCAGGCCCGGTGTATGCACGGCATGAAAATTGGGTGTGGGGTGGACCGAAATTTAGATAAAGTCGGTGGGGGGGGGGGTTGCTTGAAATAGAACAAATTTAAGGACCGAGCCGATTTATAAATCTCATATTGCCTTATTTTTTTAACTCTTAAGAAAAAAAATTATAAAAATTATATATTTATAATCACACGATGAAAAAGTATTTAATTCAACACCCTGTATTTTTGCTGATAAAGCAAAAATTGTGTTAGCTTGTAATTATATTCACGGGCAATCAAACAGGACTCCGGGCCCGGCCCGAATTGTAAAACATCTCAATTGGGCCGACTCCTAATATCACGGGTCGGTTTATATTCTATGCTGTTAAAAAATTGTCGTTAGCCGACGCAAAAATTTGAAATATATTTGCTGGCTTAGGCAAAATTATTACTGACTCAAATAAATCTCCCGGCTTTTGGAAATCATTAATGGGTAACCAACCGCCTTTGTGTGAAAGTTCGGTGAATTTTTTTGCTATAATAATTGAGCATATACTTAAAATTACCGGTCCACGTTCATCGACCCCTAGTTTATATGAGAATTAGAGTTAACATTTATGTCATTTTAGGATTGTGCTAATTTAATCGATACATGAACGAACTAGCAAGACAATTTGCTAACTCACCACTTATGCCGGATGTGTAAAAAACTCATCAACATAAAATTAAATATGGATTTAATATTGTTTATATTAACCTTTAATATGCTTTTAAACTACACATATTCGTTTTATATAAATTTGTGAATTTGATTGGTGGATGGGGCCTAATTTCTAAAATAAACTCAATTATCTAAAATTACTGACAAATTAATTTAAAATTATTTTAAAAGCATTTAGAATAATCTTTAATCCACAAAATATTTTGTAGTAGTTATTGGAATATCAACCAAGACTTTTTTGCAATAAGGAGCAGCTTTCTTGCCAAAACTTTGTCCATTTTAACTGCAGTATCGGGTTAGATGACCCAGAACATACATCCCTGTCTTACAGGCAAAAGGTGGATTTTGTTTCAATTTTATGCAGATTTTTGTCGGAAAATAGTATACAAGCGCAACAACTTTAAAACTGCTAAGTGGCTTGATTAGGCTGTAAGCCTTAGTAAGAGCCTAGGCTAAAAACCTAAGTCACCGGCGTGCGAGCAAATTTTACTATTCAACCCGTCGGCAATATTAGTTGCTTGGCTCGGGTGAAAAGAATCAAAAACCTATATGGCGCCCTTATATGGAAAAAGGTATGAAAACCTATGGTTTAACTGCAGTGGGACTGTCGATAGGGTCTATAAGAGTGACGCACTCCGTGACCTAGATTATTTGAGAATTGGGCTTAGAAAAAATCAACGTAGAGATTTGGTGGAGAATATTTTCCAAATAGCCTGTTTATAGCGCTGCTTAATTTGAGTATTAAACATGCTTGCAAGCACTCTAGGTCGTCCGACCCTTAAACAGATACGGTACGCCGTAATACTCGTTAAAAAGACGGGCTATATTTTAAACTTACAACGAGGCTCATGGATAAGAATGGTAACATATAATAGAATGGCCGACGACCCTGCCCAGCCGTCCCCATGGAATAAGTTTAAAACTTATCTAAAATAAATGATGCATAATAATATTGGCTTGAAGAAAAAACAAATTATACCTTCATTCTTAAAATTTTCACTCATAATGCTTAGATTCTATATAAATTTGTTCGCTGATAAAAAAAACCTGGGTAAAAGAGTTCCTTCCAGACCTTTTTCCCTGTTAGGGAACGGCTTACCCGTTAGGGCTTTGTCACTTTTAACTCTACAGCTGGCCCGCAGAATAAAATGAGATTTAACAAGTGCCGGATGACCTAGGTTTTTAGGTTTAGGCTCTAATAAACGAATTTGGAATTCGTAGGCGGTCACCCATATTTTTACTAACCAGGTCCAACGCGTCTTAACTCGAGTCAGTTGAACACAACTAACTTAACATGCGCTCAAGGTCGTCCAACCTATGTCTGCTATATCTTTTGTTAAAATAAAGCAAAAATACATGAAAGGTATGTGCAAAACTACGCTAGCTAAAATCCAAAAATATTTAAAAACTGCATCTTGGACTATTTTATGTTTATTATTATATAAAAAGAATCCTTCAAACAATTTCTATAATATGCTGAATGTTAAACGGAAGATTTAGATAAATCAGCCAAAATCGAAGATTGTGCATCCTATAGAGGCTACGAATTGGATATAATTATACAGAATGAAGGATATTTAGAGTTTAGGACAAAGTTTCATAATATTTAAAATTATGCAATTTTACAAAAATGGATAATAGTCAGTCTCTAGAAAATATTAAAAAACTTTACCCCACTGTGAAATTGGAACCTTCTGTAACTGAAAGGTATAAAAATAAATTTTTTGGGAATTTGATATTTATGCATTGTGTGATCATGATATAAAATCTGTTAAAGAAGGATTTTTTTTAGTTAGGGTATCAGGTTTACACAAAATCACACCGAGTTTTACAAAAGACCTAGTAATTATAAATTTACCTTAAATTGATTCCGAATCCAACTTAATAATAAATTTAAAAAAATATTCAAAGTCCGACAAATTTTTAAATTAAAAAAATTAATAATTTAAATCCATTATATTTTAAATTAAATTCATTATAATTGAAATTAAAATCAAAATAAAAAAAAAAGTTTATGCCAATCAAATTTTGTTGATAGACATAAAAATTATAAAACTATTATTATGGTTTGGCACAGGAGTTGAGGAATTTTTTTTAATAACTTTTATCAGCATATTTTACTTAAAAATTACAAAACTTGTCAATTACAAATGATAAAATGAAAATTTAACGGTAAATAATAGTTTTTAAAATTTTTTAGGTATAATTTCTACGTTGGTAGTATATTAAAGTATAAAACAAAACGAATTATGCATTAATTGGCACATAATATCAAATGAGATTTTATAGAATTGTTACCCTTATTACTACTATTTAAGTAAAAGGTTTTAGTTCCATAATAATTGGGGCAATTTTTTGAAATTTAGGGCATGTTTGTTTTGTCACATAAAAAACCTTTAATTATAAGTACATTCAAAACTACTTTTAAATATGATCAACAAGCTTTTGGGGTATTGGCTTACATTTACGCGTTTTTAGGTCGTTTTTGTTTTATGTATTTTAAAAATGCCTATGAAACAGTACAAAAATATTAAAATATGAGCTATTTTTTAACCTGCTATATTATATCACTCATTTAGAGGCTTGCTCGTTTCGTATCTATTAGCGGACCTAAGCAAAATGCTTCCAAGCGCCTAAAACGGCCCTTTTTTTCCAATATCTTGGTATAAAATCCTTTTAATTACGAATAAAAACACGTGACTCAACAACATTGCTTTTGTTGGTACTTTAGTATGACCAGGCCCTGCTCATTAAAATGGCTGATTACAGAATTATTGCCAATTCGTCATCTATTTCTTCATTAGATAATGGCTTGGTGTAATTCAAAAAATGTCCTGGGCCTTTTTACATCTCATTGGCCCATATTTTTTTGACCTGACGTAGCCTGACACATTAGTCAATAATACTTGCCCGGTTGGTTGACTGTTTTATAAATGACTTTACCGGCCTGGCCCGGTTATTTTGATACATATAGATTGTGCGAAGGATAAACTATAATGAAATTATGTATAAACTTTAAATAAATAAATTAAAATAAAAATCTGATGTTTTTACAGCCAAAGAGCTGCATTTATTAAATATTGAATAAATTATATTCGTTACGGCTGCCTGCCAGAATTATATAATTTTCCATCTTCCTGCTAAATACCGAGTCACAGTCGGGTAAGCTGAGACCGAGAAACAAACATTTTTTAAATTCGTTATATTTAATAAAAGAAATGGATCTATGTGCTATATATAATATCATAACCTATATGAAGCCAAGGACAACTCCCAATGACCGTTAATATTTTTTATGGACAACAAAAATGTGCTAGCAATATGAAAAACAATCAACAGTAAATATATATTTAACTAATTATTTAAAAAACGGCAAATTAAAATTAAATAATCTTGGTGTCACATCTTTCATAATTATCAAGATCCGATTGACATTTAAACATTAAGCCTGGCACATCTTATCTCTAATAAAAATGTTAAATATGTTATAAATACGGAGAATGACATAAACGAAATTAAAGTTCATTAAAATTATAATAGTTCCTTCCTCCCTAATTAATATAAATGCGAAGATCAGTGGTGATTTTCAAGAACAGGGAATCTAGCAGTATATCTTTGTATACTTTTTTTTGATTTCCAATACTAGCAAATACCTTTATCGGAATGCAATATTCCACATTTAGTTTTGATAAAATTCTATGACTTAATCCATAAATTTAACAGGCATAACAGGCATTTTTTTAAATGTAAACGGTTTAAAAAAACTCTAAAATACTTAAAATAATAGACGATCAGATAATACTTTTCATAAATATGGCTCGAATTTTTTTAAAAAAATTTTTTAAAAACATTGATAAATAATGACATATTCATAACACTGAAACCAAATCGACTCTTAGAGACCTAACACTTCAACTCTTTATGTAATTGATCCAAAAAAAACTTTGGTAAAGTTTTGATGTATGAAATGGAGTTGCTAAAAAAATAGAGGCTTTAAGTTTTAAGACACATATAAAGGTTAAATGAAGGTCATGTACTTATTAGTTTTTTCTTATTTTAAAGTTGGAATGGGGTTCTTTACTATAATTAAAAAGCCCTTTAGATAGAAAGCCACTTATTACTTAAAAAAAAATGGGGCTTCTTTAAGGCCCCTTTATTTACCAGCTTTTTAAAAAAAAATTTCCTTTAAGGCCTGGCTCTTTTTTTGTTTCCCAAGCCGGTTTACAACAATGGCAAAAACCGGAGGTAAGACATATACCTGCTAAAACAATTCCTTGTCGTACATCTCTTAAAATACACGGAAAAGCAGTGTTTAATAAAAAAGAATTCAGCCGCAGTAATTCCCTCAATTCTAGTGAATGGTGAGGAAAGAAAAAAGTGAACATGAGGGAATTCGCTTTTTCACGGGGGTGAAAATCAAATGAACAATTTTCATTAAAAAAAAATGAATATTCCTCATTTTAATAAAAAAGAACTCAGTTTTTTTATTTTTTGGTAAAACGGAGTTTAGATAGTTTTGATGAACCTCTTTTCTTTTTTTTTCAATATGGAATTTTTTCAAATGAGTCGGAGTGAGGTACTCCGGGCAATTTTCGAAAAACTTAGTTGTTTTATATGGCCAAACTCATGTTTGTTATTTTTACATTTTATTATAATAATCAAAATTTTCATAAGTTTTTTAAAGAACCAAGCTTAAATTTATTAACTTTTTAATAATATTTCCTTAATTTGGTATTCTTGGGTACTAAATCCCGTTTTTAATTAATTCACACTCAAAAGCAATTATACCCAAATTTGGCAGCAGTTCTTCCCCTTGATTATCTTAAAGTTCTCTGAAAAAACAAATATGCAACATTTTGCCTCAGGTAATTTTGGCTGCCAAAATTAGAAAACTTCAATGTATAAGCATTTGCATATTATCCAATGAATATTTATGGGCGGTCAAATTGAATGATTGACAGGGGCTTTATACACAAAACTATTGGAAAAAATGAGTTTTTAGGCTCCTTGCAGCAATGTGAAATGTGACCAGGCCCGATTCTAGCTTTCTCCATTTGGGGTGGCAAAAAAAACGCTTGGGGTGGCAGTAAAAAAAAACCACCTAAAATTTTAAAATAGCATATTTTATGCATTAAATTTAGGATTTAAAGAAATTTTTATATTATTTTACTTACTATCTGAATTTATATAGATATTGTAGAATTGAAACTTCTGCTTATTGGATTTATAATAAGCTTCGTTCCACACTTGTCTGCGATATAGGCATTGCAAAGAGATAAAATAAATTTTGTGTGGTCACGCAAGATAAATGATCTATTCATATAATTAATTAACAATTTCCAATATAATTTTTTTATTACTAAATTGAATATTACAATATATTGCGAAAGTAAGTTTTTTAAGGTCCTGTCGGGATGACTCTTTCAATATTTGAGAATGTTAAAGTCGTTTTCAGGGAACGCAAACTCCAATCGCAGCTTTTTTTTTACACCGGTTGAGGTATAGTTACTAGAAACTCGTTTAAATTTTCTAAGCAAAAATTCTGCTTCTTCATTTGCCGGTGGCAAAGAAGTCACAGCCTTACTTTCTGATGGACACACCCTGGGATAAATGGTCAGTATATGATCCTAATTTTAAATAAAAAAATGAGAATTTATTATACTCAAAAAAATTACAATAGAATAAATTATAAAGGGAGTTAAATGCATATAGACCCTGAATTATCGCATATTTTTGCAAAAAATATAGTAACAAGAGTATATATTAAGACTTTTTTTAACTTTAAAAAGCCCAACATTAGCATCATGGCTTTTTTGTATCTATTAACATTAACAACGCAGAAATTCCAGATTTTTACTTTTCAATTGAGTTCACTTGGCTATTCAGCTTGTTCGGAGAAGCCATTTGAGCTCATTTGAGGAGAAAAGAAACAAAATGCATTTTTTTGAGGATTATTCATTTTTAAAATTAGGAATTTTTTTGAGGTGAGTTGCAAGAAAAAGGAATTTTTTTTTTTTCATTTAAATTTTTTTAAATAAGGGGGGGGGGGTAAAAAATGGTAAAGAGTTGAGTTCAAAATATGGCTAATTTTGCCAAAAATTTTGAACTGTAACTCTTACAAATTATTAAACACTGCGGAAAAGTTTTAAAATAGTAAAAGCATATATAATTGCGAAATAGAATGCATCGGCTCGGCTCGAACATATTAACATTCAAAATGTTTTTTTTAAATATAAAAGAAGTACAACTTTACAAAAATTCATTCTCGCGTGGCGAGCAAATCTCACTATTACATAAGAAGATTGTATCGATAACATAACGCCCTTTGTAATTGTAAATAAAATTTAACATGTCTAAAATTTTCACCCTGAATTGTTAATTTATGTCAAAAATAAATCTGAACATTATATAAAAAATTATGTTAAATAATGAAAAAAATTGTTTATTTTATGTTTGTTTGAACTTTATAATAAATATGTAATTATTAGATATATACGCCATCTAGAAGACTAAATTTTTATAAATTTTTGAGTTTATGCAATACTCATTATTTATATTAATTTTCTTATGATGGTTTTATATTTACATTATCGTCCTGGACAAGAGTATTAGTCTTAATTATATCCAAATTATGAGAATAATTTGGATGCTAAAATAACAAGTATTTTAAATATTTCAGATGGTGTATTATAATATTAAAAATTTAGAAATTATATATAACCAATTTTTTCCTATATTAGACATAATATTTTGTAAAAATTGCAGATTCATTTGTTATTTAATTTAATAATACAGGTTAAAAATATGCTATGTTAAATTTAATTGCATGCTAAGGGCGTAATGTAGTAAAATTCCATTAATCCATATAAATGCGAGATTTAACCCGTACCTCAAATAATATAGAAAACTCTTAAAAACCTTTCCACCAGGATTTAATAATTTTAAGGTTCGCCTGTAAAAGGTTTTGTTGCGAAATTTTTTTAGAAAAGCATTTATTTGTTTAAAAAATAAATTAGCAATTTAAAAAAAAACTACCTCTACACCAGGTTTTTTCCATTAGTATTTTTAATTCCGCAATTGCAATTTTGATTCCGTACTACTACGCCTTTGTTTTTTTTACACTCAAAATGTGAACAGTGTTTTTAGTTTTCAAAAACCTAATTACAAACTTCTAACTTAATAATTACACAATTTACAATTTTGGGAATGCTTGGTAGACCTGAGATTAAATCCCCCAAATGAATAGTGCTAGTGGCTTTTATCGCTTCTCTTTTATCGCACAAAAATTCATTTTTTTGATATTACAAATTATACCGCCGAAACAATCTTTTTAAAGCATAAACTACTACATGGGCATTTGAGGCTCTACCCGGTCATATCCTAAAACGGGCAATCCAAGGAGAATGGGATATGTGTTTAGCCTCAAACCCTCTTGCATACCTATGTAGAAGTGAAGACACGACGCTCAAATCCTTTCCTAGATCGCTTTCATAATACAACTCAGGTAATGAATAAGTAGAGGCCTTTTCCAGTATGTAAAACAACCGTGTTCTCATTCAAATGAAGCGTTCCATTATTCCTTTTGCATATAGGATTTCTTTTACAACTTCCTATGCGGTAAATGGAAGACTATCACCGATCGGTTTAAGCAGCCATTCATTCAGTATTTAATAATTTGTAAGAGTTGCAGTTCAAATATAATGGGTAATTTGGCCACAATTTGAACTCAAATTGATCATTTTTACCGCCCCGCTCCCTTTCCCCCTCAATTGAAAGAGCTCAAATAAAAAAAATATTTCTTTTTTTCTTGCGACTCAGCTCGAAAAAAATTCCAATTCTAAAATTTTTGCGTTGTTAATGTTCAGGCCCGATACTAGCTTTTTTAATTTAGGGTGGCAAAAAAAACTAGTGGGGGGGGGGTAGAAAATTTTTTGTGCCACCCTCAGCGGCAGAATTAGCCGTGACCTTTGGTACGGCAAAAAATATACATGTACACCATTTGAACCTTTTTAAGAGGGCACTGCCCCCCCCCCCCCCCCCCCAAAAAGGGGTCTAGAATCGTGCCTGTTAATGTTAATAGATACAAAAAAAGCCAAGATACAATATTGGGGCTTTTTAAGCAGATTATAAGTTAAAAAATCGTAATTTACACCTTCCTATTTATTTACTGCAAAAATTTGCGATCTTAATTTTTTTGATGGCAAATTAAATTGAAATTATTAGAAAAAACAGAACCCGAAAGGCCGGCCTGTCCAAATAGGTTCCACCAAATCTGTAGTCGGCCTGTACAAAAAAATTTACATTTTCGACTCTAACCGATAGCAAAAAAAGGAATATCATTGCAAAACATTTTTTTCTATAATTTATACTATGTATCAAAGTATTTCATTTTATATGCCACTATGGTGTTGAAAAATCGGCCCTGCGACATTTTTTTTTCAAATTTAGGACCGGCCTTGAATTAATACAAGGATTGATTAAAACTCATTTTGTTTATTAATAAAAATTATAAATTTTAAGAGAATAGAAATGATTGTAGTAATTTGTGCCACTTAGCAAAACCCATTTGGGCCAAATACCTAATAATAAAGATTGCTAATTTTTTACAAAATTTAGTCAATTAAGTAACGTTCCTGCGAAATAAATTAAATTTTGCATGTTTAACTATTTTTTAAACCGAGTTTGGACAAGTTACCTTTGAGTCAAATTGATTAAAAATTTTAATATTCAAAAAAAATAAAAAATTTAGCTTTATAAGTGACAAGTTTTATTCTACTGGACTTGGGCAACCTAGTAAAATTAAATAAAAATGTTATTATTTGCATAGGTTGCGTTATAATATTTAAGGATTCGGGTGATAATTTGCAAATGCTTATAAATTAAGGTTTCCTAATTTTAACAGCTAAAATTACTTAAGGCAAATTTTGCATTTTATTTATCAGTTTGGACTTTTAGATTATCTAAAATTACAGGCAACTGATAAATAAATTGAATGTTTTGAAAAATTGTAAATCTAAAAACTATTTTTAAATAAAAATTAATAAGTGATTACAATAATTCTATAAGAAAATTACTTAAAACAAGTGTGAATTAATTAAAAACGGCACATATTACCCTAGATTTCTAAAAATATGTAAAAAACTAAATATTATTAAAAAATTAACTAAATTGAGCTTGGCACTTTTGAAAACTTATGAAAAATATAAAAATAACAAATATGAGCTGGCCATATAAAAAAACTATTTCCAAAAATTGCCCGAAAACTCCGACTCATAAAAAATTTCATATTAAAAAAAATTAAATTCATCAATGCCATCAAAACTTCGTTTTACCAAAAAAAAATATTTAAGCTCTTATAAAATAAGGAGTTCATTTTTATTGCATGTGAGAAATTTTTCATTTGAATATTTTTTACCCCCCCCCTCCCAGGAAAAAAGTGGATTCACTCATATTCACTTTTTTCTTTACTACCATTCACTAAAATAGAGGATTCAATGCGACCCATTTTTGATTGCCCCCCAAATTGAATTTGCCCCCCCCCCCCCAAATTATACCTCCCCCCAAATACATAGAAATTATTCCCCCCCTCCCAATTGAATTTGCCCCCCCCCTTCCAAATACGTATAAATTTCATTTTTTCTTCCACATAATATAATTAAATTTGCTCCGCCAAAAATATCTAAAAAATATTATTAAAAATATTTACTTTTTTAAAAAGGTTTTTATATTCATCAAAACTTATCCGCTAGAGAGATCTAACTAACACCGAAATTATTTCTTTTGTTATTAGATATATAAAATTTGATTTACAGAAAGCTTTATATATGTGAAAGTAATTCATAAATCTGATGCCTATAAATTTGCTCACTTGTCCGTTAAAATATAATCTAGAACCAAAGAACCTGATCGCAAAATGCGATGGGGCGAAACGCCCGGGGATAAAGGTTGTTTTCAAGTGTTTCTAAGCAAAATAGCTAGACACCATGTCCCGTATATTCACTGCTTTAACCACCGATTGCATCTTGTAAAAGATTGTCTTGAAATTTTAAGTGAAGGGAAAGATTTTTTTGATATTTTTACTTCCCTTCATAAATCTTTTCACCAAGATGCAATCAAGGAAGTTAGTGAATGCGAGACCATACCCCGGCAGTTGCCCCATCGGTGGTGTGGTCACTAGGGCGCATTGTTAATTCATTTTTATCATTCATATATATCATATTTTTATTTTTCATGCGCATTGATACCAAATGATAAAATTTACTTACAATTAATTTCCAAATCTTATATCTTTTTTAGCGATTAATAGTGAAAACAACTAATTTAATTTCACATATCTAATTTATAAACGCAATCAATTTTTTTACTTTATGAATATGATAAATTACTATTAATTTATTAGAAATAAAAATTTTGAACATGGATTTAATTGTTGTACACGTATATTTTTTGCCGTGACCGACGGAGGGCGGCAAAAAAATTCAAAAATCAGGAGACACAATAAAGTCAACTATATTTATGCATTATCATAGTTACATTTTATTTACATTTTGGCGCGTATAATAGAATAATTTAATTCATCCCTCTTCCACCTGGCCATATTTATAGAACCTCAAAATTTGGCTAATAACTTGATATAAAATTAAACGCCTTGGAGAATCTTATAAGTTTTTTAAAATATTCTAGGAATTATTGGTAAAAACAAACGACTTAACCTGGAAAAAATAGCGATATGTGATTGCAAAACTGTTTATTTTAAATTTTTTTTAGAATTTAATAAAAATTTAAGCATTCCTATTTTATGACAATGTTTGGGTTTGCTCCTGTCATGCCTTTACGGTAATATTTGGCAGGTTTTATTTTGTTAAATCTAAAGGATTTTTTCAGAATTTATATTACGCCTATTAAAGCTATGAAGGGGTGATTTATTACCGCGATTCTTCATCAAGTGCAATTAAAATAACATATCTTATATTTCTACCCTGCACCTTTTTATTTTTTTTGGAATTATTAATAATTATATCTTTGTAATAGTTTTAAGCTTAAAATCTGAAAGCTTAATACAAAAAAAATTTTTTTTAATTACGATTATTTGTATTATTTACGATAGTTTTATCAAGTAAATATGTTTACTAACTACGAAATCGCTTATTTAAAAGTCTACGCCTTAAAAACATGTCTCTATTTACGAAGTAAATACGTTTTTTTATTACTAGAGATAAGAAAGATGGACACAATATATTCTTTTGAGAAAATATGTTTATAAATAATGTAGGCGTTTATTGATTACGAACCAACATTATTTACAAATCTATTTTAATTACAGTTTTTTTTCATTATTTTTATATAAAATTATAATTCATTCTATATAAATAAGATTTCAAATTTTAAGATAATATTTATAACAAAACAAAAATTTAATAATGCAGATGGCGTAAATATTTTTTAAAAATAAAATATTTAGAAATGTTTAATAAATCTAAAATGGTCCATGTCTTTTCATTTTATGGCATGATTTTTTATCTTATGTGCGAATTAATTTCTAACATATGAAATAGTGTAAGGTAGAATTTAGGCTAAGTCTAATTTAATTGCAATTGCTGAAGATGTAATATTATCGATGAAATGAGCACATAAATAAATGAGATTTAACGCACTCGCCGAGCGAGGAATTTTTGTAAAGTAATGCCTTTAATAGGTTTATATATATGTGAAATAAAATTTAGTATTTTTATCGGGATCCAAAAGCCCCTTTGGGACATTTTAGTTCGCGATGAAAAGTTTGGATGACACATACGTCATTGCATAGCGTTTACAATGACTATATTTAGCTATGAGGGAAGGTGTGAGCAACGAGGTGGGGCGTGAGCACTTCCCCTTAATTATAGGGGGCCAAAAAATTTTCTCATTTCCGGTCTATTGACTGGGATTGAGATCATTAAAGACACCAGTTTATGAAGAACAGATAGATTAGTGCGTAATTGAGAATAATATTAATACATAAATTCAATGATGTCCGTATATCTTGTAAATTAACCGATGCATGCAGGGTTATGAGTACCCGCTAAAAAACTACCCCCTCACGGCCTCTTCTTCTTTGAGGCGGCCATATAAAAATTTCGTTAAAAAAAATTCTGCTATTTTTTGTAACTATACTATAACAATATTAAAACATTGAACGCCCTGCAAACATTTGGCGGTACGGCGCCCTTAACAAAAATTCCCCCAAGCAGGAATGACAGTACACCGTCATTGGTTAATTTAATTTAATCGTTAGATATTTAAAAATTTGAATGGTTGTGTTGTTTTGCTTATAATTGTGCCTGAAATTATTTTAATGGCGCGTTCAGACTTTATTCTTTTTTTATAAAAATTTTAGTAATTTAGAATTTTTTTTTTTTTAATTTAAAAAAAAAATTATTTTAAATGCTATTAATAAAGATTGGCGACTTTTTGTTATAATGCGTTTAATGGCAAAAAAAATTAAAAAATCAATTTTTTTAGAAAAATTTAATGAAGTATGAACGCGCCCTTACACAAATATTTTTTTTTGGATTATACGTAGTAATAAAATGGTATGGTGGGGTAAATTGTTAAGGACAGCAGTTTACCTTTATACATTTGTTTTCTCTTAAATTTTAAAAATAACTTTAAGGCGGCAATTTACATTTGTATTCTTGGTAATTCAATAAAAGATTATTCGAGGACACAAAACAAAATTATTTTTTTTTTCGAAAATGTATTTTGAATAATATAGTCTTGATATTGCGCAGTCAAAGTCTTCTTTATGTCAGATGAAATAATGTTAGTAACTTGAAGTAAGTTACATTGCTTTGCTTGTAATGTGGGTGTAGATGGCATCGTGTTTGGGTAGCATTGTGTGCCCCAACATCAAATATTTGAACTGAGAGCACACAAGGGACCTTCAAAATTTTGGTGAATGAAAAAGGTTATAACTTTTAATTTTATTTTTTTTAATCCCTTGTCAAATACAATTTTAAATGCATATTCTACTCTTTTTAACAATTTTTGTGATTATTCCGTATAACATAGGTAACTAACATGTCCTAAAGTATTGTTCATTGGTAGCAATAACAGAAATATTGTCAATTATAAAAATTGGGATATCAGCTCATCTAAACAGTTGTGCGACTTGTCAGATTTTTTAATCCAAGTCCTCCCAAACGTCTAAAAAAACCATTAAAATAAAACTTCTGACAATTTTAAATAATAAATTAAATAAAGGTTTATAAGTGAACTCACTTAGAGAGCAGATCATTGCATTAAACTCATTTCAATATAGGAGTTAAAGGAAGAAAAAATTATAAGTTTAAAAATTAACTTACATATTACACAGGTCAACAAATATCAATGTTACAAAAAAAAAAGTTTATGAAACATTAAAGAATGCATCTTCATGATAGCCTTATCTCATATATATTTCGTTTTTCTTAGCTTCTTCCGGTTTTGGCTCATTACACCATAACTAAAGATGGCCTTTTTTGACCAAACTGACAGATCTTAAATACCGTAAAAAGGAAAAATTTAAGAATCTTTTTTTTCTATAAAAATTCCATGTAACTTATATTATCATCACAAATAAGAAATTAATTTTATAAATATTAAGCTCTTACTTCAGCATATAGATAATACAAAATATTTCACGTCCAAACTTGTGTACGACACGATATATCGGGTTTTAATAAAAAATTATTTGAAGTTTAAATTAAACAAGAAGTTGTGAATATGCAAAATATTCAATTAATTTTTATTTTTGAAACCCTTTTTTTTTAACATTTTTTTTTAATTTTCACTGTTTATAGTTGAATGACTAATTTTGTTTAGAAAAAGTGATATGCGGATTTGAAAACCCTAAGATGGCATGTTTGATCTCTGTAGTTAACTCATAACTCTCAAAAATTTGTTGACCAGTATTATAAAGAGCTAAAAATTTGATTTAGAGAAACGAGGAGTGTGATCCTCTCACCTTAATTTAAGACTAAAACAGTTTAAGCTCCTCGATCATAGTAACCTCTGGATTAATACAAGAAAAGTTTAAATATTAAATATTTTAAAAAACGTGATCGACACTTGACTTCGAGGCTAGAAATGAGCACCCCCAATAGTGAAACTTAAAGTTAATTCTAATTTTTACCTGTTAATTATTACAAAAATGACCCATTGCTCTTTGGCAATTTAAAGGACACAGATTTTGATGTCAAATTTCTTGCTAAATCAAATGTCCATTTTTTTTATGTTTTGACAACATATATAAGTTTATTTAACACGCCTCTGTGAAAAACAAAAATTTTAGTTAATTAAATATTTATTCTCGAGCTAAAAGATATTTCGGTAAACCTAAATCCGGAATTACGAACGGAAAGAGGGGTTTACACTTTTGATGGGCTATAAGGCCTAATATTTATTTTGTAATATGATCTAAGTATTTTATATGTTTCAATTTGAAATATAAAATTAATAAACAAAACGACAAAAGCCGCAACAATTTCTGTCACCTCAAACAGCGATCTCGTCCCTCTATCATTCAATGAAAGTTACAAACCGTGCACTGACATGTACGAACGCGCATGCTCGAAATGGATATCGTGGGGTAACAGCACGACCGGGAGTTCCGAAGATGACATGGTACTCGATAATATCGAGGCACTGCACAAGTTTTTAGGTAACAATTTTAGTATAGGTATTTGTTTTTTCTGAGAAGTTATGGTATTCAGGGGCAAAGAAAATACTGCTAACAATGGCAGGGCACACAAAAATGCACATACCACGCGTTGTAATAAGGCATCTATCCATTAGTTTGGTTTGAAGTTTGGTTAGTGTTTGGCGAAGGATAGTTTGAAAATCAGTGTAAAAAAGTTTGGGTTAGATTGAAGATTTCAGAATAATACTAAATTTTGCCTGTGAGTAAAAATAATCATACAGGCATCTAAAAACAGAAAAATCGGTTGTATGATTGCGCAAGGCGCCAGCTTTACTTTAGGGTGGGGCTTGCATGATAAACAAAAAATTAATTTCAAGTGGCTATAAGTATTATGACTGGTAAGACAGACATTTTTAATCTCAAATAACCAATAGTAGCTGATTTCCTATCCTCAACCCCATTACAATAGAATGACCAATTGTTAGGAAATATCAGAGGTTAAAAAGACAAAACCGTTAAAACCGTAACAATAAAAGGGGGGGGGGCAGAGAAAAAAAAATATGCCCAAACGCATTTTTCCGTCATTATTTTGCAATATTACTCACGAATTAAAGATACACCCTGTTGAACTAAAATTAAGGAGGGAGGCAATTTAGAAAATACTTAAAATATCAACTTTATAAGGATAAACGAGAGACCCGCCTAGCCTCCCATTCCATGGCTAGGGCTCTTTCCACAATTTTATAGCTTGACCTTGAAGATTTTCGATATTCAAGATGTATATAATAATGTTCAAACCGCGTGATATTCCGGCCTTCGACATACTTTTTATTTTAGGCCCCCGGATTTCGGTTTTTAATTTTAGACCCTACCCGACTCATCTATGCCCAAATGTAAAAACATGACCCGAAACTATTTTGTTACAAGCTATTATTGCTTTGAAATTATAAATAAGATGCAGAATATAGAAATATAACCTTTCATCGTGCGATAATATTTTCATTTTAGTTCTTGTTAATAATAGTTAGTACAAAAATAAAGCAATACGAATTTTAAAACCCGTAATTTCTTTTTTCAAATTCAAGACTGGCCCGCCCATCCCGGCCAAACCCTTTTTTCAGGCGGACTGGCTCCTGGTCACGCGAGCTTTCGCGTCCCGGCAATATATAAGAATGGTTAATCTTTTTTAACGATTCGATATTATTTTGCAAAAATGACCGTCAATTGATAAAAAATGACCCATAACAACGAAAGGTACACTGAGTTGAATGGATCAAAATTAAAGTCGATTATTCAAAAGGGCGTCATCAAAAACCTTGGAGTTATTTTAAGAGACAATGTGATATTAAATGATAGCTTTTATCAAGGGATTATGAAGGGTAAACTTTACAGGTTAAGGTTGCGAGATAATGTTTGCAAATGGATTATAGGTAGTGAGTACTGAGCAAATACAAAAATTTGGCTCCCTAAAGTTATAAAAAAACGTTTTTGGAAGTAATTCGCAAATATTAGGACATCCACATATTTAGAGTAATTTGGGCGGGGCCTTCTAATATGTGGGACTTAAAGAACCTAATATGACCAAACAAATTATTAAATATTTGAGAGGTATAGGCTAATTATATTCAAATCCATAGACCGTTTATGGTCAAACTTATAAGCCAGCCAATTTTTAAAAATTGAAAAAAATAAGCTTCAAAAACTAAAAAATGAAGAAGAATATTATTTTTATATATAAAATAGTTGAACAATTAAATTCAATCTCAAAATAATATTTTTATTTTAACCCAATAAAAAATTGTGTCACTTAATAGAGGTTAGGATGCAAAATATAATCTTTACGTGAATATTGGGGTGGGGTTTGAAAGGCTTAACAGTTCAACATTTTATTCTTTCAGATTAAAAATGAAAGTTAGAGTAAATTAAATAGAGAGTTTTTTTTCCTTAAAGATTCTTAAGGTCGCGAAATCAATCAAATTTTTCATTCAGGCCATTTGATGGTTGCAAGGCTGTAGCGTTCTTTCCCAGAGAAGATTCGAAAAACAGAAAAATTAGTACAGATAAGGCCGGTTTGTAGACTATATTCATAAATTTCATATAACAGTTAATGAATGATATTTGTGAATCTGTATAATTATCAATCTTTCTGGTCGGTCTCGAATTCAAATTTTTTTTGAACCGGCCCAAGCAAGTCCGTTTAATTTTTGTCGCTCTGTCCGATTAATTGTAAAAATTTCGTTAGTATTATTTTTTGAGGAAAACTATTATTTGAGGCTTTGAATTAATGCCTGGTTTCAGCGTTAAATATATTAAATTTTATTTTTCTAAAAACATAAAGGAATTACCAAAGCTTAAGAGTTAGCTCTTCAAATTTGTAAGAAAAATACTGGGTGTTAACCAGAGTTCAAACCTAGCCGTGATTTTCAGACCCGCCCCACACGACATATTTTTTAATTTAAGCTCAGCTCTTTTTTATTAAAGACCGGAGCAAATTCAAAAATACGGGCAAATTTTTTTATTGCAAGTTAAATATTATTTGTTTTAAAATTATCAATAACCCTTCATCGTTTGAAAACACAGGTCAACAAATATTTATGTCAGAAACGTGATTATTATGAAAACATAAAAGAATTCATCCCCAAGATGGCCTAATCTAATATATTTTTTGTTTTTCTTAGTTTCTTCCGTCTATGGCTCCTTAGATCCCTCTATAACGAAAAATGGCCTTTTTTAACCAAATTGACAGATCTAAATATACCCTAAAAAGAAAAAATTTAAATCTTATTTGCATATCAAAATGCCTTGTAACTTATATTTTTAATGACAAATAATGTAAAAAGTTTTGTTTTAATATATTAAGCTCTTAAATCGGCATTTAGATAATACAAAATATTTCGCGTCCACACTTAAATACGACACGAAATGTTATCGGGTTATAATGAAAATATTATTTAAAGTTTAAATTTAACAGTTTAACTATTGTAAATATGCAAAAATAAAATTTTTTATTTTTGTTTTTGAATATTTTTTGGTTTTTTGACCTTTTTTTCTAAAACTTTCAATGTTTATAACTGACTAACTAAGTTTGATTAGGAAAAACGGTAAACGGATTTAATATTCCCTAAAATGGCAGGTTTGATCTCTGTAGTTAACTCATAACTCTCAAAAAAATGTTGACCAATGTAATAAATTTATCATTTTTAACAGTTAAAAAATAAGGGGGCAACATGAAACTTACAATCTAGGCTCAGCCCGGTTTTCTTTTTGTTTAAATTCAGGCCCGCTTGCCCAGTTCGTTCTAAACTTTGGCCCTTCCCGACCCATTTTTCGGGCGGGCTGGGCCCGCTTTCGGGTCTTGACTTTGATCGCTAGTGTGAGATGAACAGATGTAGAGGAAGGACAAATCCAGCGGGGCCCTACGTGATTCGTTGTTATATTTCCATATTTAATGAGCCGCGGGCGTGGCGTACTTCTATTAGATCTAAATTTTATCATTTTTTAATTAAAACATCACGATAAGCCTCCGCGAGTGAATCAGATTTTGGGTACGACTATCAGAAAGATGCTATCACCTTTTTCCAATCCTGCATGAAACGAAATAGCAATGCCAGCAAGCCCGGATATTGGAATCATACGTTCCATCACATTTTAAGTTCGGTCGAGGCTTGGGCTGGTGCCGCTCAACACCTGGCCAGGAAGGATCATGAGAAATTGAGTGACGCGTTAAAGCGAAGCATTCAAACTAAATACGATGAGTTGATCAATGAAACGCCAAGTTTATTTTCCACATAAATGCAAAAAATTTATTTTCTATCTGATTTACTGGACCCCTTTAAAACCCAAAAATTAAAAAGGGTAAGAATTGGGTTAAACAATTTATTTGAATATAAGAACAAAAATAATACATACTAATAAGCGGAAAATAATTGTAAAATTAAGAAAATCATAAAACTTACAGATCGCTATTGGCGTACAGAGTGGGGAGTGCTGGTGCGAACCGGCAGGTCTATTCGGTGTAAAATGAACTCGTGTAAAATGACCTTTTACACGAGTTCATTTTACACCGATTAGTAAAAACGCTTTTCAATATAGAAATTTTTTATATGTAACTTTTTATGAGGAATTCGAATATATTATTAAAAATTTTCTAACTTGTTAAGTTTTTTAATAAATTTAATTTAAAAGTTTTTATTAGTCACTAAACGAAAGTTAATGAATAATTACAAAGTTTTTCGTTGTATTATGCCAATTTAAAATTTTAAAATGAATTTAATTATTTTATCTGAGAAATTTAATTTAAAGGGCATTTAGATTTTTCTTTACACGTTTATTTTGAATTATTACTATAAATTTATTATGTCAATTAAAGATTTATTATAAATATATAAATCGTGCGTCAAAAAATTAAAGCGATCATTGCCTGATGTGCAACGTAGTAGGCTTAAAAGCGAGAGGTCCTGGGTTCGAGTCCTGCGAAAACATTTTTTTTTATTTTTTTTAAGATATCTACATAGGTCAGCATAACATTTGTGTACTTATATTTAGTCGATTTCTCTGTCGACGTATGTAATAGGACACCTACAACAAAATAGGACAAAAAATATTCAATATATGGAGTAATCAGCTGTAAATAAGTACACAAATGTTATGCTGGCTATATAGATATTTTGAAAAAAATAAAAAAATGTCTACACAGGGGCTTGAACCTAGGACCTCTCTCTTATTAGCTTTACGCTACATACTGGGCAACGCTCGGTCTAATTTTTGATGCACAATATGTATATTTATATCAAATATTTAATAAGCTTGATAGTAATATTTTTACATAAATCAATAAAATATATAAATGCCCTCTGATAAATATTGCGAGTATAATATAACTCCCTTTGAAATTTTATATTAGCAGAATATAACAAATAACTTTTTAATTATTTAATCCCCTTCGTGTAGTGAGTCATAAAAATAAAAATCGCATTTATTAAAAAACTAAACAAGTTAGAAAATTTCAATTATATTCAAAATCGTCATTAAAAGTTACATTAGAAAACTCTAATCTAAAAAATTTTCCTATATTGAAGCGTTTTTACTATTCGGTGTATTATGAACTCGTGTATAACACTCACTATTCGGTGTAAAATGAACTCGTGTAAAAGGTCATTTTAAATGAGTTCATTTTACACCGAATAGACCTGCCCGGTGCGAACCCAGCTAAAGATTCTTGCGAAATGTTTAAAAATGCAATAAAATTTAGGCCTACATACTCCACCCCATTTTTTCCCTAAAATATTTAACAGGTCTAATTTATTCCTCATCCTTCGTAATTGTGGGTACGCCTCTCTTGATCGCTCAAATTCACATTTTGTAAATGTGAATGTATCCTCCCTCTACTAATACATAGCACACGCTTTTTAAGACTCATAATTGGGTATTAAAAATGCAAAGAGGGGTTGTTATTGGTTGGGCATGTTTGCATTCATAGTGGAGATATGTTTCTTTGATTTTAATTACTAACTATTTTCATGTGTCGCGCATGTAGCGAACGAAACAAAATCAACTTGGAATTTTCAAACTATACTGGCTCAGCTAGGAGCGCATATCGAAGTTGCCTTTTATTCGATCGATGTCGAATTCGTCGGTGATTCTGGGGCACCTGTGCTATTTTTGAACCCGGTGGAAAACAGACTTGGTAAATACGAAGTTTACATGGACCGAGACATTAAAAGCTTTTACTACAAATATGCTCGAACTGTAATGCGTGACCTTTTAGGATTATCAAAAGCCGAGATAAGTGCCGTTTTGGAGCTCGAACAAACGATTTATGATGTGAGTGCTGTGATTTGATTTTAAATATAATTCCTGGAAATGTTGTGTTTACACAAATTTATATATAAATTAGGCTGCTGAAACATCAAAACGATTGAGTGACATCGAAGATGTGTCTACAGTTGAAGGAAACGCATATGTAAGAAATAACCGATATGCCATTTTTGGTTGCTTTTCCCTAATATATCATTTGTTTCAATGGGGTTAGACCACGTGCAGAATTCAGTTTTTAATTTATTTTAAAATTTTCAAAATTTTATACATGAACGTGAAATTATCAAAAGTTGCCAAATTTAGTTTATGCGCATAAAATACTTCTGAAATAAAATTTTTTTTTTAAATTTTACGAAATAAAAACTCACTTTGCATGTGGCCTTAAAAAATATTTAAACGGGATATATGAAAATGGTTAAAAAGGTATTATTGTGGTAAGAAAAGATCAGAAAACAGAGTCAATCCTAAACCAAAATTTACATACAAAGAGTTAAATTAGTAATTGCATTAAAATCAAAGAATTTGCAATCATATGTAGGGTATTTTTAACAATATTTTGTGGTTTAAGCCAAGACTTTTTAGTTAAGTACCTAATTTAGGAGAAAAATGTTGGAATAAAACCAAAATTTTTTAATATTCACAATTTACAATATAAAAACCTATATGTTTTATGATTTGATTGTAAAGTTTTTTTTCTCAAATAATTAAAAGCAGGCACGATTCTAGACCCCTATTGGGGGGGGGGAATTTTATTTTGCCCCCCCCCAATTTAAATTTGCCCCCCCCCCCCAAAATGTCTAAAAATTATTATTTTAAAAACATTTTTTTTTAAAGTGTTTTCATTCATATCAACACTCTCATCCGCTAAAGAGATCTAAATGATACAGAAATTATTTCTGTTGTAATTAGATATATAGAAAAATATGATGTTACAAAAGGCTGTATATTGGTGAAAGCAATTCATAAATCTAATGCCAAAAAAATTTCCTCACCTGTCAAAGTTAGGAAATAATCTAGAACCAACGAACCTGATCCCTCAATGCTACGATGGGGCAAAATGTCCGGGGAAAAAGGTGGTGTTCAAGTATTTATAAGAAAAATGGCTGGACACCATGTCCCGTATATTCACTGCTTTAAACCTATTGCATCTTGTTGTAAAAGATTGTCTTGAAATTTTAAGTGAAGGGAAAGATTTTTGGATATTTTTTCTTCCTTTCATAAATTATTTCAACATAACGCAATCAAGGAAGTGAGTGAATGCGGGACCATACCCCGGCTGTTGCCCCATTGTGAGTGTGGTCACTACGTCGCCAATGTTTTTATTAAACAAAAATTACATAAAAATATTAAATACTCTTTTAATTAAAAATAAAAAAGTTTTCATATCTTCAGGTCACAGGGCCGAAGCGTCGGGGTTTTTTGTATTTATCATTTGAAAAATCATTTTTTTTATAAAAAAAAAATTAATGATCAATTTTAATGCAAAACGATTTATATTTCTAATACTTTTGATTTAATACACCATTGTTTGTTAGAAATTAAACAATTAAGAAATACAAATACATTAGATTTATTTAAAAACTGTTTTGATATATAATACTCTTTTAAATAATAATTTATTTATAGATAAAAGAAAAACTAACTAAAGATTTTTCTAATTTTTATTTTTTTTTACTCTTAAGTTTAAGAATAATTTAAATGTTAATAATAAATTAAAAGTATTTATTTTAATATTATTTTATTTCTTGATTCTTTTAATAATAGATTTATTACCGATAATATTTATTTAGAATCTTTAGATTCCCTTTATAAATTTGTATCCTTTTTTAGATATAAATAAATTAAAGCCTTTTTTAAAATTAAGTAATATTGATAAAAATTCATTATCTAAAGAAATTGACGTAACAAAAAATTTTATTAAAAAAACTTGATAATTACAAACAAAGAATGAGTTACTAATGATTTTGTTAAAATTTTATATGATTATAAAAATGCGTTCCTAATTTATTTAACATTTTTTCTATAAGTTTGTTATTTGGCTCTTTAACGTCGAGTTGTGATGCCATATATTTAATAATAAAAAATTTGAACATGGATTCATTTGGTGTACATGTATATTTTTTGCCGTGACTGAAGGTTACGGCTAATTCTGCCGCCGAAGGTGGCAAAAAAATTTTTTCTGCCCTCCCCCCCATGAGTTTTTTTTGCCTCCCCAAATTGGAAAAGCTAGAATCGGGCCTGGTTAAAAGTATAGCCGATTTTATACCCCATATCTGCAATCACCAATATTTTTAAGTATCTTATGGCTGTGCCGAGCATAGGTAAAAATAATTTTGACATTTCTAACTAAATATTTATAAACTCCAAAATTTGGAAAAAATTGTTGTAATTTTGTAATAACCAATATATATCACACCTGTATTTGTAATTGTTGTATAGATAGATTGGCTCGAATTTTTGGGTGACATTTTTATGCACACGGGCGTAACACCAAATTCGGCAATTCAAACGGTATTCGATTTCCCATATCTTCAACGGATGCAAGATATTATCAAGTTTTATCACAGCTCACCCGAACATATGAAGTAAGTAAAATTAATTATCTTTCGAAGGAACGATTCTAACTAAAAATACTTTTAACGGGCCAGAAATTATACGGCCCTCGTTGCCAAAATCAATTTTTTTTATAGTTATGCTCATCTCAGCTGGTCAGCTGATTGTATTCTTCGGCCATTGTCGCGCGATTTTTTTTTCTATATATGACAAAATGAAATTCAAAAAATGACGCTTTTTTTCAAATAGTCTAAATAAAAATATCAATATTCAAACCGATTCACTCCAAAACTCTTTTAAAATTTTTTGGGTCAACACTGGGGATTGTGGAGCCTAAGGGATGCGGTATTACACCGTTTAAAAATTATATGCCGCATCAATACTACAGGCTAAGAATAATTTATGCATATAAGCCATTTGTTTATTTTTTTTTCACATAAGTTTCTTTTTGCCTTCTCTGATCGTAATATTTTTGTTTAGGACACTCAACGATTACTTGATGTACAGCGTGCTCGATCATTATTGGATGTTATTGCCTACCAAATACCGAGTAGTAAAGGAACCAATCTACGATCTTTTCGTCGCCAGCGGTTCCTACAATCACGAGAATCGGAAGCATTGCTTAGCCGATCTGAATAGATACTATCCTAACGCGCTAAATAGCTTTTTCACGAGACTCGTTAGGAAACAGACCAAACTTGATAAGGTAAGTCCAATAGCGTAAAAACCGGCCCGAATCCTAAAGTAATTGGTTCATAAAATTCATAAAGGTCACTGTGAGTTCATTTCGGTTAAAAATTGTGCTTTTTTTTGACATTTACTATAAAAATTATAAGGCTATCCTGCTAAATTTCTATATCCCGCCTCTCACGTCAATAGAAAAATTCCTGATTAAATCAAATGGTTTATTGACAATTATTTTACTTTAAGTTTAATGTTTAAATTTAAGAATAGGACATATTTGAATTTATTGAGTAACATATTTATATACATTGCTAGGTGCAATCTATAACATCAAATTTAATTTCGGTCTTACAAACTAAAATCGAAAAAACCACACAATTGACGCAACAAACGAAAGATGCCATGATTAAAAAGGTAGGCAACTTCCAATATTTATTTCAAACTTTTAGGACTTTGCAGTAAAGATTGTTATATTATAATTTTACACAATTAATCCGGAATTCGACAACAGTAATATCAAACAAAGTATTTAATCTATACCCATGCCAAAAAATGTCGGCGTAATTGACTTGGAAATTTTAAACTTGTTTGTACAAATTACTGATAAATATCATGTATTTACAACTAGGTCGGAGCTATAAAAGTGATCCCATCTGGACAAGAGAATCTCACGAATCAGAACAGTGTATTTATTGACATTCAATATATTTACATATATATTTCCCCGATTAATATAAGTATATAACGGGGCCGGGCTCGTTTTTTTTTACATTATTTGTATTAGATCCGTGAAAAAACTTTCAATTTTCAATGAGGCGTTCATAGTTCCTTCATTTTTAAATATTTTTTTTAAAAATATCTACAATTTTCAAAAAAATTGGTTCAATGTTGAAATTTTGCGCGCCTGTGAAAAGATATGGAATTAAATAGAAATTTAATAATTTTTTAATATACCCGAAAAATGTTTTGGGTTGATTTTTTTAATTTGCTAAATTTTTGAATTTTGTAACGCTATATTTATATTTTTTTAAGGTTAATAACTTTACGGTATTATCTCAGGTCCGCATGAATTCGGCGAATTATGTCAAAAACATTATGATACTCGACCGGATCAAAAGCATGGATTTCTTAAGCCTCATTTGGAAGACCCATAAGGAAATGTAAATAAAGATAAACTATTTTTGTAATTTTTAGGTCGGATTTAATAATGTTGCTTTAAATTTGGGAAATATTGATAACATTTTGGAAAATTTAAATCCAAAATATTTTTTACATTTGTGATTTCTACCAGGTCTCGCACACGACACAATAAACTGTATATCTGGATACAAAGCCAATATATATATGAAAAAAATATAATCTCCGGCCCGTTTACATACGATTAATATTCTTTTTAAATATTCTATTTTAGGGCACGTGCAAAGTGAGTTTTTATTCTCGTAAAATTTTAAAATTTCTAAAAATTTTAAAAATTTATTTTTTTTCAAAATTTTTTCAAAAATTTTTTATTTCAGAAAAATTATTTTAGGGCGCGTTCAGACTCATTTCATTTTTTTGAAAAATTTTAAAAATTTCAAATTTTTTGAATTAAAAACTTTTTTTTCAGAAAAACTATTTAAATGCTAATTACATAAATTGGCGACTTTTTGTAAAAAAGTGTTTAATGTCAAAAGAGAAAAATTTTAAAATTTTTAAAAAAAAAAAAAACTGAACGCGCCCTTATGTGCATCTGGCGACTTTTTGAAAATTTGCGTTTTATTACAAAATAAAATTTTTCAAAATTTTGAAAATTTCACGAAAATAAAAACTCACTTTGCACGTGCCCTTACATATAATTCTAAATGACGATAAAGTAATATTGTATTTTTTTCACTTGGCTGACGAGACGGGCCGAAAATATAAAAAAGATAACAGGCAGGGGGGGGGGGGCATTTGACTAAGCGGATCGGGCCAAAAAATTAATAATGGAAATTATCAAATTTAATTATATATTGCTGGATTGTTTATTCAGATTTTATTTTCTATCAACAAAGTAAATTTTTTTTTATTTTCTTATGTTATGCGTGGAGAAAATTATACGATCAAAGTCATTTTATAATTTTCATTTTATAATTTCGATTAAGTGGATAGATTACTGTATTATTTAGATCTATTGAAGAAAAGTATCAAATTTATTTTAAGGTGGTATTAATAGAAAAAGATAAAAACAAAGAATTCCATTTTATGCAGTGCTGGAAAAACAATGAGCCAAAACACTTTGACTCATTCCCCCCCCCCCCCCCCCCCCCCCCAAACATAAAGAAAAAAAGGGAGCTACAAATATAGGCCCAAAATAAGAATTCAAAAAAAAACCTTTACTAAGAAAAGGGGCAAAAAATACCCCCCAAAAAGTGGCTCTTATAAAGAGCCTCCAAAAGCCCTTTTTTTTATATAGTAATTTCGAAAAATTTTTTTTTTATATTAACGATGGGTGGGTTCTTTTTTCTTAAAGCTTCTAGGAGTTTTTTTTAAGAAAATGGGCTTTTTTTAAACATGCCCCTTTATTTGAGCAAGAAAAGGGGCTCAAGAAAAGGGGATTTTCTTTTGCCATGCCCACGAGTTTGTGGGCATTTGGGGAAAAAAACTCAAAAACTTGTTTAAAAAAAGCCCATTTATTTTTTTCCCCCAGCCCTGATTTAATTTTATTTTAAATATGATCTTGAACGTGCCCATCAATACATTCAATAAGTTTTGAACCGATTATTATTTATTAATTTAGCGCATATCCCCGCACCTTCCTAATGAATGCCGTCTACTTTGGAAACAAGAATCAAATCGGTATAAATGTGATTTTTCCCTCTTTCTCTTTTTTTAGGTATCCCACTATAGGTTAATAGGTATGTATATTGTAGCTCATAAAGCTTATGTTTTATGAATCAATTATATAAAATGAAGGCTAAAATTTTACGACTAACCGTATAAATTTGTTATCAACATTTCATTTTAGTTACAATGCTTTTATAAAAACCTAAAAGAAAGTAAATGTATAACACGGGTGTATTAAATGTTAGATGACTCGACGGACGTCCTAAATCCCGAGTTTGGCGTATAGGGGTCCCAAGTATCAATCCATATTTATGGGCACCGATTAATTGCACTAAAATTATAGTTCGCAAGATACTTAGTAAGAGCGTCTAAGTAGTGTTTTCAAAGGCAATATTCATTAAAAGGATGGAAGTTGTTATTTGAATAGTTTGAAGCCCGATTAGGAGAAGGCCAGTGTTGGGTATGTAGCCTAAATGGTGATACATATGGGTTCAATGGTGATGCGGCTGGTTTAATCGCTTAAAACGCCGTAGGAACGACGTTCTCAGGATAAAATTTCGAAACTCGCGGTTAAATAAGACGTTTATGTAGAAGGTACACGTAATGTAAACGAATAACAATATTTCCAGGGATATTTGAACGTTCCCGATATTTTCTTGCACGGCTAAATAATAAATTATTGAATTTTTAGCATGTCATAGCAATAAATTAGGTGACAGCAAGTAAACATTGTATAAAGCACATTGCATAACATAGCACAAATATATCTAACTTATATTCTTGGAAAATACATGTAGATAGAGCTTAATGGTAATCCATTATTTGGGATTTTTAATTAGAAGGCAAATCAACTAAATACCCTCAACGGCAGCTAACTTTTTAACGGCTTCAAAAAAAACCAGGCACCACTTACCATAATCAGCGAAAGGATTAATATTATATAGATACAAAATTTTGAGATTTTATTAGTATTTGAGCAAAAAATAAACCTTCAGGTAAAAAGTTTAGAGCCATTTGAAAGAACGTGATAGGCATTATGCATATCAGGAACTCCATAGCAAGTATTCTGAGCGTTTTGGCATGCTGTTTGTTTTGTGCCCGCTTCTTCTCAACGAGTCCACCAAACTTGCTTGAATATTCACTCCTAAATTCACTGTCCGTCGGTCGATCAGCTGTTGCAGCCACCGATGATTCCCTGGCCTCGGAATTGGACCTAGCAGATAGCGTCTAAAGCAAATAACATGGGGGTAAGATTGTAAAATAACAAAAAATCAGTTGAGTTAACCAAATCTTCATGCCGGTTCTAGTAACAAATAATTTTTTTTTATCATGTCCTAGCAAATTTTGTCAAACTTTATTAACCCAACAAAGTTTAGTAAAAAATAAACTTGAATTTATTACACTTGAAAAGGAAAATTCGAATGTTTTGTTCGGCCTCATATTGATATCTCACACAACCCCTTTTGCAGATTAAATCCTCAGCCTTATTTACCCCCTAGATAAGACAGACTTTTATTTACACTCATCTAAAAAAACTTGAATATGTATTACCTGTGGGTCGTTCTTAACGGTTATTTCATCGGCACCTTTATTGGTAACGCGTGCGGAGACGTGTGATACACTTGACTGATACTGTTTCGACATATTGGTAGCCACCTTATGTCCCCGTTTAAGGATTAGCACCTTGCACAATAGAACAGCGAGTAATGGGAAAATGGTCACAAAAAATCCCCGTGAAATTTCGTAGAGCCTCCACAGCGTAATTTGTCGGGGCTCCGAACCAAACGGATAGATTCTCGGATCGTAATAATACATTTTGATCAAACGACTCCGATTAGTGTGAGGATTGAAATAATTATCCGTTCTGGGTGCTGCGCGCAAAAGCCAAGATTTAGTCCTGTCCTCGTAGAAACTTCCGTCCCGCCTAACTTTCAAACATACAGTTGCTTCGTGCATTTCAAACCTAACATCATGTAATAAATGACACAGGTCAACAAATATCAATCGCACAACCGTAAGTTTTTTGAAATCATAAAAGAATTTATATTTATGATGGCTATAATTTATACATATATATATATTGTTTTTCTTAGTTTTTTCCGGCCTTGGCTCCTTACATCTGTTAATATCAAAAAATGGAATTTTTTGGCCAAATTGACAGATCGAGAATACCCTAAAAAGAAGAATCTTTTTTTTTCCTATTAAATTTTCTTTTAACTTATAGGTCAACACTTTTTTGAGAGTTATGAGTTAATAACAGAGATCAAACCTGCCATCTTAGGAAATATCAAATCCGTTTACCGTTTTTCCTAATCAAACTTAGTTAGTCAGGTAAAAACATTAAAAATTGTAGAAAAAAAGATCAAAATAACAAAAAAATTCAAAAACAAAAATAAAAATTTTATTTTTGCCTATTCACAATAGTTAACCTGTTAAATTCAAACTTCAAATAATATTTTCATTGAAAACCAATAATATATCGTGTAAGTTTGGACGCAAAATATTTTGAATTATCTAAATGCCGATTTAAGAGTTTGATATATAAATAAAATTTATTTTTCATTATTTGTGATTAAAAGTATAAGACACAAGGAATCATTATATGAAAAAAAGATTTTAAAATTTTTTTTATAGGGTATATTTATATCTGTCAATTTGGTCAAAAAGGCCATTTTTTGTTATAGACGGATCTAAGGAGCCAAAGACGGAAGAAATTAACAAAAACGAAAAATATATATGAGATTAGGCCATCATGGTGATGCATTCTTTTATGTTTACATAAAATTCACGTTTCTAACATTGATATTTGTTGACCTCTGTCGTATCAAATAATGAGAAATAAAATAAATATTTTGCGTCCAAACTTAAATGCGACAATATATTATTGGTTTTTGAATAAGTTTTTTTTGAAGTTTGAATTTAACATTAGCTGTTGTAAATATGCAAAAAAAATCAATTAATTCTTGTTTTTGATTTTTTTGTTGACATTTTTATTAAATTTTCAATGTTTATAGCTGACTAACTAGGTTTGATTAGAAAAAACGATAAACGAATTTGAAAATCTATAAAATGGCAGGCTCCGTAGTTAGCTCATAACTCAAAAATTTGTTGACCTGTGTGATAAGTGTTAAAATAGATTGTTTCTCAAAGATATTTTATCAATTATATGTGGCGATTAGATACTATTAATGAATGATAGCATTTAATGTGTTAATATTGCATGCCATATTTATTGATCAAGGTCATTCCGATTGAATAATGTAAAAAAAACAACAATTATATTTATTTAAACAAATTTTCGGAACAATGAATCCCTTCTTCGTAAAAAAAATACAACTATGAACATGGAAATGTTGTGTTCCAAATAAAATTTTATAAGATTTGATATGGTTTAAATGTGCTATAAATTATTTGTGTCATAGTTTATGCCATTAGACAACACTAGCATAGTGTGAACATCTTAATATTTACACACAATAGGCCTAATCTTTAATGCCGCGCATCTTTTTCGAAAAATTTTACACATGAACAAATAGTTTGAAGCTGTGAACTATATGTTTTAAGTGTGAGGTAGGCCAAATTTAGGTCGCCGTTGAGAAAATTTTGTTGTTTAAAGGAAATATTGATTATCCTGTTCGGTTTAGAGAGTCGAAGCTGTAATAAAGGGTAAGGCACCCCTTAATAAGTAAAGATAAATGCGTTTATTTACAGGTTATACGTTAAAAATATATCTAGTTCATGTATTGACATCACAATTTGCAATTTATTCAAAAAATTACCATAGGGCACTTGGCAACCACCATAGGGCAACATAGATAAAGCAAGCAAGTAAGGCCAAATTGACGCGAGCTCTAGTAACTTTGTGCTTGTAGGAGTAGGGCATCAAAATAGCAATGGTTTGATTAGCAAAATACAGCACGTAAACGAATAGACTGAACGATATCAAGGTGTAAGTTACAGGGTAATCGAAATTTGATAGGAAAAATATCCAAGGTTTACTATTCCATATAGGATTTCTATCACCTGCATTAATCGTAGGATAGTGAATTTAATAATTGCCTCAAGTCATTGATTCTGCTTCTTAAAAAAACAAATTTAATGAGAAAAAAATACTCTATAGACGATTATTTAAAAATTTAATAGGGTTTTAAATTTCATTAATTTATTCTTTGGGGAAAAATGGTTATTAAGACCCATTTTATTGGCTATATGGCATAAAGATTTATAAATGCCGCCAAATGTAACATAAAATATAACATAATATATTTAAAAATGTTAACGCCTTCCAAAAATGTCATAATTTATGTTATGTATTTAGATAATAATCATTAAATAAAGGCCAATTTGATTATGTCTTTTGGCAATTAGGTGCTCTAAATTTGCTAACAAATGTAGATAAGAACTAACATACATTTGTTTTTTGTAATAAAAAAACTTTTAAAATTCTGTATAACAAATCCTCATTCACAAGTTTTATACGTAGTACACATGGTATGGTGGACATGGGCAAAAAAATGTATTCTTCATTCATTACCTTCCCCGAATATCCGTAAAATGGGTGACAGTATCATCATGAGCGTATTGATCAGTTGCGTAACAAAGAAACACAGTAGGAGGTACGTGTTCAGAGACAGCTTCCTGGCATGAGACGTGACGACAGATCCGGGATGCCGGTGACCTGCCGGTCTAGAAGTCGATGATAGGAGGGCTATAGCGGCCCCGTTTCCAAATAAACCGGCGATTACAAGAATAATCGAAATGATTTCATTGGCATCATTGGTAATCGATTGGGCATGCCTATCGATAGCGGCATAGCTAACGCAATTCGAAATATTGTGGTCCACGAAGTCTCTCTCATGCGGCGGATATATTGTAAATATCCTAGCCATTAAACTCTTTTTTGCCAAAAAAATGAGATCTAAATAACTAGGCACAAAAAAGGTTATTTTAATGGGGGAGGAATGCTTAGATTCTGAGAATAGTGATATTTATGTAAATTGTGAGAGGTGTTTTTGGATGTTTAACGCCCTTATGAATACTCGTTATTCAGGCAAAATACCTTTTTTTAAATAATATTACAAAATATTGCTACCCGGTTTTTCAATAGGAAAATATGAAATGAGCAAAAATTTAGGTAATTACATGACCCAATTATTTTACACCTAACAGGTAGAATCCTTCCCTTCATACATCTCTTATATCATTAACACCCATTCCTTTGTCTATCTAAAAAGACCAAAAACAGTCCCTGACAATACAATTTTTTTTTGATTTTCCATTAACCTTTGTGGAAGCATTAAACAGAGACTCTAGGAATTTGAATTTATAGCTGCTCACCGTTTTAAACAAAAACAAACAATATTTTAGAATATATAGAAGGTACTGTCTGCATTGTGAATAATAACTACCTGTAAACATCCCGTATTTTTATAAATAAGATATGTTGTGTAACTTAAAGATCCAACTGGGCCGTTTTATCCCGACCCGTCCGACATATTTCTCAACTTAAGCCCCCGCCAAAACATGCGGTTCGGTCTGGCCAGATTTGGATTATCATTTTAACCGGCCTACAAATCGGCTTGAAAATTTTATATTGCAAGCCATAAATATATTTATATTATCTATAAAATCAAGAGTGTATAAGTAGTACCCTTTAACGCGTGTTAATTAATTTACTATTTTTAGTTCTTGTTACAACAATAGTTAAAAAAAATATGGCAATGAAATATAAAAAATAGCCCGTCTCGGCCTTAATTCCTTTCAAGCCCAGCATGTTTCAAATTTAGGCCAGGGGGCCTGTTTTTTAGGCCTGGGCCAGGGTCATGACTTTGATCTCTTAAGCAGAATAACGATTTAAACCGCTTTTCAATATTTTATTTTAGTATTGACTGACGCCTATATAAACGAATACCTCCACGACAATGATAATGTGTAAGCCAGTTATAAATTAGGTTTAGGGCAGGACTGCATACTGATTAAGGAAAGCGTTTCGACATCACTCCTCCCTTTCATCTTGAAGGCAACAGTAAATCGGTCTGACTTGGCCCGCATATATAATTCAGCCCTGCCCGTTTAATTAGCTAATTTTTAGTTTTAAAACGTCATAATCCCGCTCGTAGGCTAATTCTAAAATTTTCGGTCACCCCAGTTATTCTTTAAATACATAAATAAAATATAATTAAAGGCAATTTTGTTTTTTTTAAATTTATAAATTTTTTTTACAAAAATTATTTGAAATGCTAATAACGAAAATTGGCGACTTTTTGTAAATAGGCTTTCAAAAAAAAGGCAAAAATTGTAAAATTTTGAATAACTGAATGAAGGCTGACGCCTCAAAAAAAAGACAGTGGTTTCTTGTAAATTTTTAAATTTTAAAAAGAAATTATTAGGATACAAAGAAAACGTAATGGGGTAAGCCTAAACTTAAGATTTTCATGATATAAGTAGGTACTATTGTCACGTAATTAATGCTGAAAAAAGTTGGGCGGAGGAAAAAAATATTTGTTTGCGCCAAAAAAAGGGGGAAAAAGCTCATAGTAATTTAAAATTTTAACACAAAAGGCCAAAAAAATTGGGAAAAAACCCTTTTTAGTTTTGTTTCTTTGTTCTTTGGTTGGAATGGAATTCATTGCTATTACTGAAAAGCTTATAAATGCCTTTTATATAAAAAGCCCCCTATTATTAAGAAAAATGGGGCTACGAGTTTTTTTTTACTCGAAAAGCCCCTAAAAAATCCTAAGGACTGGCTCGCTTTTTTCCTCAGGCTTGCTCATAATTGGGATTGGCCCATTTAGATCTATTGATTCTTACCAACGTTTGTTCGAGTATAATAGGTTTTATAATTAAGTTATTAAATTAGCATGATAATATTTTATTTTCGGACGCACAGACCGAAAGAATACGCCACGTTTGGATATACATTAGCCCATGAAATATCACACGCTCTAGATTCCACAGGTTAGTGAAATTTCGGTGCATAATGATACATTTTTTTTTACAATTAAATCTCCTTTTTAAATAAAAGAATTGTTTACAAAGTTTATAAATTAATCTAACGAATCTTACAAATTGGCTTCTCAGCTTGGTTAAAGTTTCATGAAATCATCATGTTTTAATTTATCTATTTGATGGTTTTTTTTAACAAATTTTTAAAAAAGGAATTGACATTGATGAAAACGGTGAAACTGAATGGCTGGCGCCTATGGCAGAACCCGAGTTATTGAGAAAGATGCGTTGTTACCGTTATTGGTATAGCTCATTCCTCATCAATGGGACTGTTAGGGTAAAATATTTAAATAATCCATTTAAGGGCGCGTCCAAAGTTTATCCGTTTTACAAAAAAAGTTAAAATTCTGAACGGAAATTTTAAATTTTGAGTTTTTTACATTGAAAATTATTAACCATTGATTGTATTTACAATATTTTCAAACACTCGGAATAGTTGCTCAAAGTATATTTAAAAATTTTGGTATATTTATATCTAAATCTTGAAGTTGATAATAATCATATCAATAAGATTATTAAAGAAATTTAAACCCTTGAAAAAAATAACCAATATTTTTTTTTAAAAAAATTTAAATGAACTTTGAACACGCTCTAAAGCAAAGCCACAGGTCTTAATAATAATTTGAGTTATCTATGATAATATGCTAGGCTCTAAAAAAATTTTTTGGGAACTAATTATTGTATCAAAGAGCTCAGCTTAAGGCCATGTCTTGTAATAATTTTGTAATTTTTTTTAAATATCCAACACAATGGGATTTTATATCTGTCAAAACGCGTTCTCAACGCGTTCCATCATGGTGCCTAGGCAATAATGCAAAATGCTCTTTAAGTTCCTATACCATGCGTTTTTATACACTTTTCACAAAAAAATGAAAATGAAATGAGACATGGCCGGCGCTCAGAGACCCGTTAGACATTTATTTTTTACAGGTCTGGTCAATAATATAAACTTATCGACAATTATATTTACAAAACATCAGCATCTAACGATATTTTATGTCATTACACAGGTCAATAATTTTTTGAGAGTTATGAATTGACTACAGAGATCAAACCTGCCATCTTAGGGAATATCAAATCCGTTTCCCGTTTTCCCTAATCAAACTTAGATAGTCAGATATATAAACATTAAAAATTTTAGAAAAACGTCAAACAAAAAAGATTCAAAAACAAAACTAAATTAAAAATTTATTTTTGCATATTTACAATAATTAAACTGGTAAATTCAAACTTCAAATAATATTTATTAAAAACCTATATTATATCGTGTAGTATTTAAGTTTGGACGCGAAATATTATTATCTAAATGCCGATGTAAAAGCTTGATATATTAACAAAATTTATTTCTCATTATTTGTGATTAAATGTAAGTTACAAGGGATTTAATGCAAAAAAGATTTTTAAATTTTCTTCTGTCACTTTGGTCAAAAAGGCCTTTTTTCGTTATAGACGGATCTAAGGAGCCAAAACGGAAGAAAATAAGAAAAACGAAAAATATATGAGTTATGGCTATCATGGGGATGCATTCTTTTATGTGTTCATAAAATTCACGCTTCTGACATTGATATTTGTTGACCTGTGTTATTATTATCAAACTCGTCTGTCGTACGCTATCTGATCACACCGCAATTACTAGGACAAAAATTTTTTAGAAGTCAATAACTTTATAAAATTATATTTTAATTTTTATGAATATTGCACAAAACATTTTAAAATAAGGCAGCTCTTTATTTGTTGTATATAAAAATAGAAATAAGTTAAAACGTCATTAATTCCATTAAGAACTGTAAAAAATGAAAAGATCAGTTATTTTTAAAAATAATTGTGAACATCTTAAATAAATGTTCAAGTGAAAAATTCGGTGTGAATTTAAAATTTTTTGTGAGTTTGGCCAAAATTTATAATGGTTTGGACGAGACTTAGAAAATGATAAACGGAAAAGAGGAGACTCACATTTTTATTTTTATATCGTAACATCATTATTCAGACCGAAAGTTAAAATTTGTCGATATATAATAAACACAGATCTTAGAGGTCCGTAAAATCCATTTAGAGTCTTACGGAAAAATCGTAAGCGATTATCTAAATTTAATAATCCGATCATTAATCCAATTTTATAAATGTTTTATAGATTAATGGAATGAGCTCGATCGATGAAAATTTAGCAGATTTGATGGCCATTCATATATCTCACGAGGTATTTTAGCAATTCAAATAAATTTTATCATTAAAAAAATATACGAGAGGCTTTTTTATTAATTCAAATTCATCAAAACAACCTCAATAACGTTCCCTAAAAAAACGATAAATTTGGAAAATAAAAATATAAAGCAGAAAATATCTAAACAGGGTAAATAATTTCTCGTAAATACTATAATCGGAATTTTTCTCACGATGCGTCAAGATTTGTTTAAATTGGGTCCAGAAGTGTTGACATACTCGATACAATCAAAAAAATAAGCAAATGTCGAAAAACCTAATGACATTCCTTGCAAAAAACGCCTCGAAATGTTAATATTGTTTCACTTAAAATAATTTAAAAGTAAAAAGCCTGTGGTATAGTAGTTTCCTAAAGATTTTTCTCATTCGGGGGCCGCTTATACTGTACAGCAGGCTCGCAAAGTTAAAATTGATTCAACTCGCCACGGTGAATTCGTTTTCTTAGGCCTAGCCTATTAAAAAAATGAAGGGTTTTAGAGGGATTTGTTTGCGGTCACCCATCCAACTAATAACGAGGCTCAACGCTGCCTTAACTTGAGTGTAAATTAAAACAAAGTTAGGTCGTCTGACCAATTTTGGAGTAAGGGCACGAGCAAAGTAAGTTTTGTTTTCGTTAAATTTTGAAAATTCTAAACATTTTTAAAATTTATTTTTTTTTTTTTCAAAAATTTTTTATTTAAGAAAAAGCATTTTATGTGCATAAATTAAATTTGGCAACTTTTTAAAAGTTTGCGTTTTATTACAAAATTTTTTTTCAAAATTTTAAAAATTTTACGAAAATAACTTCACTTTGCACATGTACTAAATAACAAAATTTATACAAAAAAAGAATCAAAATTTGTTTAAGACTATTCATGAATGCATTGTTATTCGAACCGCGTGTTTTTATATTAACATTATATAAATAAAGATTTAAGGGCATTAAGGAAAATTTCTTTCATGTTCGTTGACTGAGAAAAAAAGCAATAATCATTAATGCTAAAGAAATATTTGGTACATAACTTTCGGATTAGATTTTTAAAAAAAAACTATACCACAAATTAGAATATTACATTTATAACTTTTAAAATTTATATTTGTTACAAAGGCCATGCATAAGGCATTGATTGAGAAAGGCGAACAAAACAAGCGTTACAAGTTCGGTGACCAGGAAATATCGGCAGATGAGCTATTCTTTATGGCTTTTGCCCAGGTAAAAAATTTAATTGTCATAGGTTGGGGTGGGGTACAACTGTAGATTTAGGAAAATAATCAAATTGAGAGAAATTAATTTAAAAACTAGAATCGATTAATTTTACAGAATAAAAACACTTATATAAACAATGAAATGTAAATTCTTAAACTTTGTATTTCAATTTTTAAACAAATTCAGTCGGACTGCGTGTACCCCGAAAGTGCCCCTAGAATATTAGGATCCAATCATTTACCTAACGAACTAAGGTAATTTTTTTTGTTTATTTGCAAGCTTGGCAAATTATGGTATAGGAGCGAACATAAAAAACAAAAAATTTTATTAAGTATTGGGGCTTTATAATTGTTTCATTTTTATCAAACAAGTTATTAAATTTCTAATTTATTTTTTATTTTTTGAACCAATCAGATTTGTCCGCTTCCAATATTACATGATTATAGATTTTTAGTTGCTGATGTTGATTATTTACAAAAAAACAAATTGTAAATAATTTTTGGTATTATTAAAAATTGAATATCTATTAAAATTATAATCAAACTTAATTAGTCAGTTATAAACATAAATTTTTGAAAAGAAAGTCAAAAAAAAACAAAATAGATTCAAAAACAAAAATAAATAAATTTTTTTTTTGCCTATTCACAACAGCTAAACTCAAACTTCAAATAATATTTAATTAAAAACCAATAATATATTGTGTCGTATTTAAGTTCGGACGGGAAATATTTTGTATTGTCTAAATGCTGGTGTAAAAACTTGATATATGGATAAAATTTTTCTCATTATTTGTGATGATAAATATAAGTTACAAGAAATTTTCTTTTTGGGGTACAGTTAAATCTGTCAATTTGGTCAAAAAAGGCCATTTTTCGTTCTGGACGGATCTATAGTCAAAGGCGGAAGAAAAATAGAAAAACGGACAATATATATATGAGATAAGGCTATCATGGGGATGCATTCTTTTATATTTTCATAAACTTATTTTTTGTGACATTGATATTTGTTGACTTGTGTTAAAAAAACTACAAACTAAAAGTTTGGTAAATAAAAAATATTTACAAACGAGTGAATCTGATGTTTCTTGACATGTACCGCGAGTTTTGAAAGGTTTATGCCAAGGCTAATGGAAGGGGCTCTTAGGTCCGTTCAGTAACTCTCAGCGCATGACTCTCTATATGTATAGGCTTTTAAATAAATTTCTAATCAAAGTTACACAAAGCTGCTACAGGCAATTTAAATTAATACTTTATAAACTGCAAACCTATTTTTTTTATTCCAAAAGACAAAACCTCTTGGAGAAAATTTTTTGGTTATGGCCCTGCTTTCTATTTTACATTTTGACTATTCAAAATGGACTTTTTTTTTGTTTAATGTTTATTTAGTTGCCAAAATTGTATAGTAAATGATTTTTCTGAAATAAAAAATTTTGAGAAAAAAAAACTTACTTTGACTTTAGCCTTATATATTTACTAAAAAAAACTTAGTCATTCTGAAACTCTTGCATTTTCCCAAATTTTGGTTAAAGATATTTTTTTATACTTATTTCAGAACCAATATTCCACTTTCAAAGTACGAGCCATTCCTTAAAACATACAACTGCCAAGAAAAGTTGTATGAATTCAATCATAAATATGGACCACAAATATGTTCTTTATGGTGGGAATAGAATATCGGATTATTATTTGGGTCTTGATTGCAAAATAAATAACATTTTTGTTAATAATATTTAGTCTTGAATCAATACAGATTCTTAAGGAATTTATAGATTATGATTTTAAAGATAGGATAATAAAATGACATATTTAAATCGTAATTGTAGAACTAACTTAAACTAAAATTAAAAAAATGATATTAATATTCACATTATATATATCTTTATCATATTTTATTATTGATATTAATAAATAACATAATGCCCATAATAGCAAATGAGTCGTCAATATTATAAAAAAAATACAACATTACATTAATATAAATAAATAAAAATATTAATTTATATTTTTATATTAAACATATTATACAATCATAAAAAAATTATCTAAATATACAAATCAATAAAGGCATTGTTGAATGATGCGGATAACTTAAGCAAAAGTCTTGAGATTACTTACACTGAGCTGCATTAAACTATATAATGGCATATAAGCTTTTCAATATTAGCAACAAATTGTTTTAGTTCAATCAAAGTTTGGTGGTTAAAATTCAAAAAAGTATTTTAAATAAAGCAAAGACATATACAAATGAAAAAATAACGTCAAAAGTAGATGTATATCCTTATTCTGCCTTAAGATACTAACTAAATAAAACAAATTATATTTTAAGTTTCAATTTTTCCCTTTTCATTAAAAACGTAAAATACAGATTGGAAAAAAGATATCAATGTTCAGTTTAAAAAACGAAGGTGGTAGTAACAAATATATCCTATAAAACAGGTAAGCAAATAGGGTAGGGAAGACAAAATAAATTATAGGGATGAACGTAAATTAAAAACTTAATTAAAAATATACTGTTTAGTTATTTAAAATATTCCGATTACACGTTATAAAAAAATTTCGAAATATAGCAAGGGTAAGGTTTGAAAAAAGGAAATCTGGATCATAAGAATTAAATGTTAATACGAAAATATACAAAAAATAAACGTTATTTAACATTAAAATTTTAAGCATAAAATTTTATCTACCTCAATTACTATGTTTTCATTTATCTTACAAATGACTAAAATATATTTTTGGTATAATGTTGTGTTTCAGGATTTTAAAATGCAACGCACAGTAGAATAGGCTGAAAACGAAAGTAAGGGCAAAACTTGAATTAAATGGGTTTGGCAAATATAATATAGGTTTAAGGAAGCTGTAAGCAGGCACAAAAAAAAACAAAAAGACTATTAGTTATTTAATAAAAAAGGTGGTAACATCAAGATTTTTTGCTTTCCATAATATGCTTGTGCAGTACGTGTAGAATCTGTTTAAGTATATTCGGATTCGTTTTGAGTAGAACTGCGAGGGCAACGGAAAACACCAAAGTGACCAGCGTTCTTGACCTGCAAATATGCATGTATTAAATATATTAACATTGAAATTTTTTTTAGAATCGTAAACAAATCGTTTACATCAAGTTTTGACACATTGGTGCCATGAAAAGGTTTATAAATGTTTAAAAAAAACCCAATGTTTAACGTTATAGGACTGGATCTAAATAATGTTCGTATCTTCGACTGTCCATTTACATTCACCTAATCAGAAGGAAGGCAGTGTGCGTGTCGCATATTTTTTAAAATTAGGAATCAAGTGTGAGCATATTCGAATTTAAAAATGCGTAATAAACTGACAGAGCGACTTATATTGTAAGCAGGTAAACCTTCTTTTATATGTAAAAAGCTTAAATTGGGCTTGGCAAAACACTAGACTAAATGTAAATTTATAATAAAAATAATTCAATATATAGGTCTAAAGATAGATAAGATAGGTAAGAAACCTAGTTTGGACAAAAGGACTTAGAATTTGAGCGATGGTTGAAGTGAAGAGCAAAATGAGTTGGAGGAAAGCAATGAGTATATTTATAGATTTGAGTAATAGATTTCTAGCAGCGGACATCTCGAGCCCTTCTAGCGTCACTAATTGCTGCCGTTGTTGAGCAAGCTCTATTTTCGATATCTGATACAATCAAAAATATAAACGATTAAAATGTAGATGATTTCGACAAAATCAAAAAATAGGTAAATATTGGCAATTATAAAAATATAACAACAACAAATAAATAACACAAGTCTAAAAAATTTAATGAAGTCCAGCGAGGTTTAGAAATTGGTTAAAAAACAATCTTTGTATGCTGATCTTATCTCTAATATTATTTTCCCGCTTTTCAAATCACCAATGGGACAGGTCCCTACAGATCCACGATAATCAAAATGGTTTGGCAATTGACTGATTTTACGAACTTGAAAATCCTTGAAGAAAGAAAAAATATTTTATATAGAAGTCAACTCTAATTTTAATTTTTTTATCTGAAATAATAAGATATTGATTTTTGAGTATATCAAGTTTTACCATCTACATTTAGGTTACACAGAATGTTTTGCACCCCAAACATTTTAAGTTATTTAACACGTTTTCCTAAAAACATTGCTTGAAACATTAAAAAAATTACACAGGGTTAATTACCAGTTTGAAAAAATGTAATTTTGGTTATATGCAGTTTAGCTTTTTATAAAACATATTATTATTTTTTGTTTATAAATCTAATTTGTTTTTATCATTTTTTCATAAATTTTTAATGTTTATAAATGGCTTACGACCAGAAAAAACGGTAAACATTATAAGATAGTAGTTGTGATCTCATAGCCTGTCAAGTGTGAATGTAAAAAAATGAATGATAAATAAAATTTTCAAAAATTTAAATCATTAATTTAAAACTCTTGTTTGTATGTTTTCCATCATTTCAATAATATCCTGTGTTCGGTCGTCAACTTGATACGATATTTTTTCTTCTAATCCTTTAATCTCAAGCCTTAAATTTTCGTTTTCGGTTTGCTGGAGCTCCATATTATCCGTGATCTGTTCGTTTAATTGCTATTATATTAAATTTAAATTATATTCATAAAAAAATTAAATGTTAAAAATACAACCACCCAGTAGGTATATTAACAATATGACTATTCAAAACTCTAAGGATTTTAAATATATAAATAATCAAATAAATTTTTTTATTTTGTTTAATTGAATTTCATGAATAAATAAAAAGTTTACATCGCTTTTAGTTCGAATATCCGATATGGCTTCGTTGAATGATGCGAAATCTTGTTGATTTTTGATCTAAAGGACGAATTTAATATAATTATTTACATACAATAAATAAAGTATTAATTAAAATGGTTCTTTATTATTAATCGAATAACAAAAGAGAAAAATCTAGATATAAAAATAAAATTATCATAAAGATGAGTTAATAAAAAAACCAAAGGCCAAGATGCAAGAAATATGAAAAAGTAAAAAAAATAGTATAAATTGTAATCATTCATTAAAAAAACATAGAAAGTTAGCTTACCCATTACATATTAATTTATGTTCAATAAAATAGGGAAAGCTGACTTTTACCCTTAAGCTTTCAATATTTCGTCTATCCAAATTTTGCTGTTGCACGATACGTCCTAGCTCGCTCCACAACAAGTCGAATTTGTTATTATGGCTGAGTGGCAAAAAAGATCTTAAATTTACGGTGGTGTTATTCAAGTCTGAATTTTCACCAGCATTTTTGTAGGGGTCAGAAGTTTGACCGGTATAATGAGAGAGGGCATCTTGGCCAACAGTAGCTAGGGAACTGTTAGTAGCCGATGAAATACGTGCCGATGCTTCATCCATGGCTAATTTTTTTGAAGAAGGGCGTGAATTGCCCTCCGATAGGGTAGTTCCAACGGGAGAATGAGCCCTAGGAACAGTTTCGGATTGCAGGATAAGGGGGTCTGTCGTATGATGTCGAGTATTGTAGTAATATTGATGGTGACTAGCTAATTATATATAAAAATTATATAAAATTAAATAAAAATTTAAAAAAAAATGATAGTATAATGAAGCAAAGTCGGTTATTTAATATAAATTTGGCTGTGGCTAATACTAATTTTAAATATGAAAAGAAAAATATTTTTTTTAAGAAAAAATTATAATTATATCAAAATTAAAATATTGATGCTGCGGGTGACTAGCTATTATTTATATTAATTCAAAAAAAATATTTTAATAAACCAACTTTGATTATTTAATTTAGCTAATAATTTAGCTGTGGCAAATAATAATTTTATAAGAAAAATAATTTAAAAAAAAATCATTATTATATCTTCGGATATCTAAAATGTTTTAATTTTATATATAACTAACTCAATTTTTAAAATTTGTTTTTCACTAGCCACATTTTTAAGAGTTTTAAAAAATTGGTATTTGGAAAAATGGATTAACCCTCATCTAAATCGGCTTTACTAAAAAATTGGTGGAGCCCCTTTTTTAAAAACAAAATTTTTTAAAATACCTAATATATCATCATTTTTAGCCATCAAAAAATTTGAATCGTCAGGTGTTCCAATAAAATTGACGTTTGCCATGATTGAGGGAACGTAAAATGTTGATTGCGGTAACAAAGGATTGGAAGCACTAGTTTGGGTGTTTTGCACCCCTGGATCGAGCAAATGACTCAAATTTTCGGGATGCAACTTAGATTGCGATGGCATTTTCAACATAGTAAGACCATTACTAGAGTTCCGGGTATGCTTGGGATCTTGATCCAAGGGATCTATTAGGATGGATGCTTTAGTGGAATCTAAGGGAGGCAAAGCGCTTGGGTTGGATTGTGTATTGTTTGCCGTAGTGTGAGTAAAAGATTCCTTTTGATCGTGATCTAAATATATATAATTAAATGGAAATTAATAAGTTTGAAAATACAGATATGCAATAAACCCGGGCATATTTAATAAAATCGTTAAATTGAGCTATTTAGTAATGGGAAAGCTAGCAAAATTACGACCTTTAATTCGTATAAATTGCCAATATAATATTAATGAAGACAACTAATCCAAAATAGTGCATAATTTGATGCAAAAACGTTAATTAACATGTCCCAAGGTCCTTGAAACATATAAGAGCCGCAGTAAAAAATGACAAAGAATAGTACTTAATTTTTAGTGTATTTGCGATACTTAAAAAAAATTAAACCTTATTCAAACAAGTTACATTTGCAATAACAGTTACTAAATGTAATGGTGAATTTAAAATTATAACTTTTGTCAGTGAACTTATATATGATAAAAATAATAATAGAAGCAATCTAATTTATTCAATATCCGATTAATTTCATAACTAATATATTTTTACGAGAGCCGTAGCGAGGAGTTTGAGGGGGCTAAGTAATTAAAAATTTATTCTGAGAGACCGTCCAACTTTTTGGATTTACAAGATTTTTTTGTGTTAATTTAAGGATGATTGGACCAAATTTTAGCTTAATATAGGGTAAAATATCATCAATTTATGTATTTTAAATATTTTTAAATATGTTCGTGCCTCCCCCCTTCCCGTCGCTTCAAATCTGAATAAAACCACTTTAAAGCTACTGAGTGGCTTGCTTAGGCAGTGGGTCCTAAACGACAAGGCTAAAGTGAAGGCCTAGGCTAAAAACATAGGTCGCCGGCGTGCGAGCAAATCTTACTATTTAACCCGTCAGCAATATTAATGGCTTTGCTTGGGTTAAAAGAGTCAAGCCCTAACGGGTATGGCGCCCCTATATGGGGAAAGTTATGGGGGAAATCTCAAACCCATCGTTTTTTTTAAGCAATATTATAGAGAAGTTTAATAAAATAAAATCACCAAACGTAAACCTGGTGGATTAATTTTGGTATCCTGTTGATTTGGAAATGTCTGAGCATTTTGGATGACATTGTTGGTAACCGTTGGGTTAGCACCATGGGTAGAGCTTTGCAAGGGCGGGAGGGCGGCTGAGGAACGACCGGTCGTGGTGGTATTTGTCGAAACAGCTGCGTGGTGCAAATGATCCAAACTCCCAAATTTTTTCATAAGGTTGGCCATCAGGTCACGCTTACGACATTTCATATGACTTTGATTTATATATGTGAGAATGGACGTAAACATGTGAATGTGTGATATATCGTGAATTATAATCTGACCCATAAGATATTTTTATTTAAAAAATGCAAAAAAAAATTGAGATAAAAATTAAACCCATTCCCGTTTTTTTGAGATGTAAAATTATCAAAAATTATGAATAAATTAAGGTTTATCGTCGTGATCCACAGAACAAGGAATAGGATAAATGTAATAAAAACGACAAGCGTCTAATGCCGTACAAGTGCCATTTTTATTATACAAATCCATTTAAACCCTCTTAATAAAAAAATTTACAGGTGTGGTAATCCATAAAACATTATATTGCATTTAAATAAAAATTTTATGTGGTAGAAAAAGAACAAGACCCGTTTTACCTGTTAAACCTAAATTTATTCGGATGCTTATAGGTATAATAGTGAGCAAGATTATAATTCGTATACCTTAATATCGTTTGTTTCAATAGCTATATCAAATTCTTTTGCTAAGTTACCAAAATCTTAGACAGTGACTAACAAGCACGGATTACACCTCTGAAAAAACTTAAATTGCTAAAATTTAAAGCACTCAATGAATTACCTTTATACAAATCCGTTTAAGTGGTGCCAAATACCGCCTTTCTAACGTTAAATAATATAATAAAATAGTAATTGGTGCAAAGTACGCGAACTTACAATTACTAACAAGTACAATAATGATAATAAAAATTTATTGGTTTTCCAGTGAGGTTTTCGAAAAAATCACACGGTATCTTTTTGGGATTTAACAACTATATTTAAAACAATGCTACTACTAACGTAGTAGGTTTTATTGTGCAAAACGTACCTAATACGAAAGCTATGTTCTACAAGAGAGACGTGTGAAATAATTCCCGCCGAATGTAACGAATAACGCGGGAATAGGTAAGTGCGGCAGGTGTTTGAATACAATGATGCGACATGTGAAAGCTAAGCATAAGAGGCCCTTTCGAACGAACGCCCAGGTTATATATAAGTAACCACGAGGACAAAAATTGACAGGGAAACAGCTGATTTGCAAATAATCGTAAAAAGCAAGATAAGACTTGCAAACAATCGATCATCAAAATGAGTTTTGGCCATAAAAAAACGCTATTTAATAGGAATAAGACGATCAATAAATGCTCATGAGAGGGAAAAAAAGAATAAAAAAGTACATTTAAGGGATTCACTTAGGAAGACATCTCAAGCACGCAAAAAAGTTATAATTTCGAAGATGGCGGTCAAAAAATATAGTAGATTGACACAGGCACACAAGAATGGTATTAAAAAAATATGAGACTGTAACAGAAATTGGACAACAAATTAAATCATAGTCTTTGAACACACCAAAAAATGACAATAATTAGTAATTATTATGTCAAGAGCTAGCGGGGAAAAACGGGAGGACAGATAATGTTTGCAGCAATAACAAAAGGCTCCTTTAAAAACATAATCATTATAGCTCCGCGATAATTCCTCACTGTAAATACTATACTTAGGCCATTTAAAAAGACGTATACCATTGTTTCGAGATAGTTCGCTTTGTGTCCGTTGTGCAAAATTAGATTCAGACAATTTTACCAAAATGACATATAAAGTTCATGCTACTGAGCTCAAGAGATATAATGCTAATAAGTTGGTTAATAAACCCAAATCGCCGGATATTAATCAAATTCATAAAACATATGATATAAGCTATTTTAAATGTTGTTTATATTTAGTGATTTAGACCGTGGTAAATGGTGGTTTTTATTGTAGTATTCCCATATTTTTATAAATATATCTAACTATATATTAGTAAGAAATGACATGCGGCGTAAAAATATAATGACTAAAGGCAAATAGGGGCAATAGATAAAACGTGAAAATAAAATTAATTTATATATGAATACTTTATTCCTTTATCAAGCATGTTTTGAAGTCCGGAAACATGCTGGGTACTGCCAGATACGCCGGTACTCAATCCTATCACAGTATTTGTGGCTGGTTCATTCTTGAATTCTTTTAAAGCGGTCGTTGGATTTACATCACGGTTAAGGGATAGGAACTTGCGGGTCTTTGAGGTCGCCACAATTGTAGGGGGAAGCTTTGTCAATGTGGACGGAAGACCAGTTGATACGGCGTGGGTAAGATGATGATGTTGAGACATCATGGGGACCGTTTCTTTTGAAAGATCGTCCAACGTTGTTAAAGCGGTAGGTGGATTGAGAATAAAATAGCTTTTGGTGACAGGTGACATGGAGCTACTTTTAGTCGAGGGCGTAGACGTAGCCGAAGCATTAGATGAGGATTTGTTGAGCGGACTGGCGTTTCGAAGCAGCAAGGAATGATGCCCAAGCGCAAGCTGATGATTATTTTCTTGGATGCTCGTAGTATTAGGCGAAGGGGTGTTTCGATCCTCTTCGCCCCGCTTACAAATGTCCATTAGCCCCTCATCAAATGAATGCCCAATGCGAGCGTGTCCTATATAAGTATCACCACAAGACGATGACGGGTCATTTGACAGTGTCGTTAAATGAGGTTCGTTGCTATCGTCATTGATGGTCGAAGTTGGTTGATTCGAAATCATATTGGTGTGGTCCATAATCATGGTTAAACCATCTCGACTTAACTTTCGATGACCTCCCTGACCAAAACTTGGCCTAACATATTCTTCTTCTTCAATATTCGCCGCAAACGGGGGGTAATGCAACATATTAAGGGAAGGGGGAGATGTATTTGTTTTTTTTAAATCTTTTAAGCTCGTCGGATTCATTGAAAGTCTGGCACCTGTATCGGACGACCTTAATTCCGAACTCGTCATATTAGCAACCGCTTGACCACTACTCCTAATGCCTTTGACCGAATTGTCAGCTGCGCCGGGCGGAATACGAGGATACGATTTGTTATCCTCATTTCTACGTTCGGTTGCGGCCTTAGCCTGTAGAAAATTTACGAGTTGCCGGTATTCGTGCTCGTATTTAGCGAGCCGTTTTTGGCAATGGGCTATGCGCTCGCTGAAACGAGCATTTCTTTTTTGAAACAAAACTTTTCTGTCATCGGAGGTTGCCAAAGGTTGTTGTCGCTGCGATGGCAAAGAGTGCTGTGATAAGGAATTCTGCTCTAGCTTTTTCGGCAAAAGTGAATTTGGATTTACCTTATTGCCAACTCCAATCATATCATTTCCACCTAGTTGATGTGCCATCAAAACCTTTTCCTCCCCCAGATCATCTGTAGGAGATAAGAATTTGCCACCAAGAATTCCAGAGCTACCAAGAAATTCGGCTAAATTGTCTGTGTAAAATTTTGTTTAGACAAAATTTAGGTAAATGAGATTGAAGAAATCAAAGATGTGTAAACTTTTTATGGGAGAAAATTTTAAGGAGTTTGCTTGATAAACTCAATAATTTGTCGATTGACAAAATATACATATTTATATGTCAAATTGAATGGTTATATTTTAATTAATTTTAAATGCAAAAACAAAATAAATATATTAATATGTTGGAAGCAAGTTGATCAAGTGAATATGGTTTGTTTACACAACCCTAATAATTTACAAAATAGACATGCGATGCTACCTTTTGGCATGCAAATTTTTGCATTAACTAAATTATTTGTTAAGCTGTTGAGTACTTAATAATTGATTTTTTAATACCAGTCATTCATTCATTGATTTAATTATTTATTTACATAAGGAAATATTAGTGTGAGCTAAAATACCTCTATAAATTTTGTGTTGAATTAAAAAAATTAATGCAAAAAATTGGTCTATTCTCAATTACTTAAATAAAAAAATATTTAAATAAAAAAGAATAGTAATTCAAGTGTCTATACTTGTAATATTTTAAAACAATGGTCACCTTAATTAATAAAAATAATGAATTATTTATACAATAAATTTTTCCCCAACAATATCTTGTAAAATAGGTACAAGTAGATAATCAGTTTGTAACATAATCTTATTGGTTTTAAATACCTCATTTATTTTTGACCAATTATAATAATGTGTAACTTTTGAAAAAAATTCAACTATATAGTTATAGCCAAAATTTTAATCAATACTAAAATTATTGGGATAAATTGAAAAAAAAAATTGTAGTTGGACATTGATACAAATATTTTTTAAAATAATATGAGCAAGATTATGGAAATAAATACAAAATGTTTATAGTGTACCATCTCTGTTCTCTTTTTCATATTTAATCCTATCTCGCAATTTTTTTATGTGCATAAAAAGTTTGTCTTTTTGGTGGTATACTGCATCAATATCTTTGTGAATATTTTTAGAATCAATATTATTATCCAAGGGATCCAACATTTATATCTATAAAAGTAAGTGCTGCCTCTATATCATTGAAGCATACCTGTTTAAGTAAAAAAATTATATTGTTAAAACCACACTATATTAAAATACCTCTAGTAAAGAAACAAAATTTTATACATTACTTTTAAATAACACAATTCAAACCTTTAAATTCGTGCATTGCGACATATGATTGTCATGGCTACATTTCCATGGGCTGCGGCTAGTGGAAAAAAAAGTTTTGACGAAGAAAAAAACGCACGCATTTAAATAACATTGAGGCGGCTAGTGTGAAAAAAATTAAAATTTTTTTAAATTTAAAAAAAAATTTTTTTTTAACACTAGCCGCCTCAATGTTATTCAAATGCTTGCAAGTTTTTTTTGTCAAAACTTTTTTTCCACTAGCCGGAGCCCATAGAAGGCTGTGTTAGAGCGGAAAAAGGGGGAAGAAGAAAGCATTTATCCCTTCTTTGCTATAAAATCATTCTTTCAAGTTTAAAGATGGATAAAGCCTATATTAAAACTTACCCCACCCCATTTTTTTTCTTTCCGCACACTCGTTTTTTTTACCTACCATTTAAATAATTTTAGATACGCCTCTGGCTGTGATTTGTGACAATTTTTTTTGCAATGAAGATTAGAGAGTATTTGTTTGAAAAAATGGCGCATTATATAAATTGTTAAAATCCAATAATTATTTCCTTAACAAAATTAGTTTATGTCTTATAAATAATTTATTTTCAAAAAATTTTCAATAAGTTTTTACGTGTTTTATTGAGGGCGCCATGACAATAATACACAATGCCTTTATATAGCCATGATTTAAGTGTTTATACTCACTTTAAAAAATTAGACATGGCTTTACATATTTTAAATTCAAAAATTTTAAAATAATTTAAAAAGTGTGTACTCAAAATTTTCAACTTAATCACATAAAATTATCAAAAATCACAGTGCCGAGTAGCACTCGACAATGCTACTTAATAGTCTGGCAAAAAACGAAAGCTATTTTGTAAACTGGTTTCTATGTACTTTCAATATTTTTTAAATCTTATTGAAATTACTGCAATTATTACATTTTAATATATGTAAACTAGGAAATTTTGTTAAGCACATGATTTTTATATTTTATGTAATGTGCTATTTTTATTTAGACACTGCCCCTAATGAAATTCTGCCACTAAATTCTGTTTTTAGCTGCCTAAATAATTTTTTTTGCTTCCAGAAAAATTTAGTTTAACGCTCGATTAGCACTGTTGGACCCATATGGACTCCAGAACTTTAAATATCTTTATAATTACTATATATTATGGGTCAACATTTTGTGACTTTTTTCTTAAATAAATAAACAAAACTAATAGTTAGAATTTGTAAGTCTATTAACAAAATTTGTTTAGAAATTAAAATTTCTGATGGACCCCACTTTAAAAATTTTAATGTTAAAAACAATGATATTGTCACAATGTAAATTCAAACTAAAAAATTGTAACCTTATTTTCTAGGTATTTTTCCATGATGGTTTTACTTAAATTTATAATGTGTTTGTATTTATAATAATAATAAGAGTTTTTTTTTCTATATGAGGCTGTGGCTAGTTTTAAAATAGAGTATTTATTTAACATTAAGGTGGCTAGTGTATAAATTTAAAAAATTAAACATATTTTTGAAATTTTCGTAAAAATTTTGAAAAATTTTATTTCGTAATACAATGCAAATTTGTAAAAAGTTGCCAAATTTAGTTTATGAACATAGCTTTTTCTGAAATAAACTATTTTTTTTAAAAAAATAAAATTTATAAAATTTGCAGAATTTTCAAAATTGTACAAAAATAAAAACTCACTTTGCACGTGCCCTTATATTCTAAAACGACCAATAAACATTAGTTCTCATTTTTTGATATTATCTGTTAAAATTAATTTATAAAAATAATATTTTTTTCACAATTTTGAGATTAGTAATAGCCGCAGTCTAAAATAACTCTTTTTTAAGGTGAGTTATAGCCAAAAATAATTTTTTATTTAATATTTTTTTAAATGAATCTTTTTTAAACTGTTTTCCTAGACCTAATAACACAATTTAATCAATAATATTGATGTATCTAATTTAATGACAAGATTTATTAAATGTGATATAAAAAAAATCTAATTTTTTTTTCAGATATTTTCGACTTTATGTTAAATATATATTTTAATATAGATTAATGAAAACTTATATTAGTTTATAATTAAAGAGCACGTTTTTCTTCTAAATAATAAAAAACACATTTTATAGCTCTAAAACTCTTGAAGTTATAGAAGTTTAGAGTCCGTATGGACCCCACTGTAGCTCGAACAAATATCTCACCCTAGAATTTGCGGGTTAATATAAGACTAATCTTATTACCAACTCAAACACTAAAACACAATAACCTTAACCGACACTTTCCCTCCAACATAACCAGGCCCGATTCTAGCTTTCTCCATTTAGAGTGGCAAAAACGCTTGAGGTGGCAGTAAAAAAATTTTTTGCCGCCTTAAAAACAACATCTTAGAAAAATTACTACCATGTCTAATAAATGAAGCAAGTAATAATTTGCTGATTAGTCAATAGGATGATTATTTTAATCAAGCAATTTGAAACTGCCGGTTTTTTTGAGTAAATTATAAAATTCATGAAATTTTAAAACTCCCAGTTAAATGTTTTTCGTGACCTTATAGAACCAAATCACCTTCTCGCAGGTCACACTACTTGCCAGCCTATTAAAAGTTATAATTCTTTTTAGGGAAGAAAACGTTGCCTCGCAACTTGATGTCGAAGAACCAAAAAATAGACTTATAGAAAAAACATTAAATAAATTAAGAAATGCACCTTTATAATCATACAAAAACTTAACAAAATCATTAGTAATGCATTCTTTATAATTATGAAGATAATAAATACCACTATTATTTTCTTCTAAAAGTTTAATAGTATCTAAATAATTAAAAAATTATTAATAATAATTTAAAAAAATATAAATAAGGGAAATTAGACTAATATTATCTAAATATTTAAAAAATTTTATTATATTGTTTTATCAAAATTACCCCAAAAAATATTTTCTTTATTTAACTTATGTTGTAATAAAGAATTGTATTTAGTATGTATGTCAAAAGATTTAATTTAAAGTATAAAGAAAAATTATAACCTGGATTTTTTATAAAGTATTCGTCAATTTTCTTAAACATTATATTTTAAATTTGTATGAAAAGAATGAGTTAATTAGCTGTAACGGTTACAATGAATGAAAATTAAAATATTTTATTAAAAGTATAAAAAAATATATCCAAAAAATTATATAATAAAAACAAAAAATGTTTTTCATGTAATTTTAATTGGCAAATAATATATTTTTTGGGGTGGCAAATATAGTATTTTTTGGGGTGGCAAAAAAATATGTTTAATGTATTTTTGGGGTGGCAAATCAAATTTTTTTTGGGGTGGCAATATATCATTTGGGGTGGGATGCCACCCCAAAAGGGGTCTAGGGTCGTGCCTGAACATAACCAAAACACAAATCTAATCCAAACTTAATAGATAGATGTATTATTACCAGCATTCTTTGTGCATATTTAGATCCCAAATCCTCAAGAGTTTTTCTAAAAACGGGCGCTATTTTATAATACTTGTGATGTTTTTGTACATATTCGATAACCAAGTAGTAATTTTAACAACTATCTATATTTTAATTTATTTTTAAATCATATATCCCATATTTGGGCGCGTTCAGACTCATTTCATTTTTTAAAAAATTTTAAAAACTTTTCTATTAGAAAAACTATTTAAATGCTAATAACAAAGATTGGCGACTTTTTGTCAAAATGCGTTAAATATCAAAGGGTAAAAATTTTTTAATTTTGATTCATAAAAATTAAAATAAGTCTGAACGCGCCCTTAGTCATGTAAACCAGGAATTGTTAGGGAAAAACTAATGGATTTTAATAATTACTTTTATTATTGTTGCATTTCTTTTTAGATACAAACTTTCCACAATCAAATCAAAAATTCTAATCTGCCCCCAAACATATTTTGTGATCGCATTAGTAGAAAGAGTAGCCCAGCACCTTAATTTAAGATATTTTTTAAAAAGCCAATAAAAAATTCTAAAATTTTATGACTATTTAATTTCAAATTTATTATTAAATCAGTTTATTTAAATTTTTAAGTGAAGTTAGGGTATACGGCTACACCACAATAACTTTTTGAAATATTTTTAGACCTTATATAATAAGTTGTATAATATAACACTGAATTAAATTTAAACCTAAGCTCAGATAAACCTGGAAAATGAAGTAAAGTTTTAAATGATAGTAGGACGCAGCTCTAAACATTAAACTGTTTGATATTGCTTCCAATCTCATTTAAATAGAAAAATATTTTTTAAAAGGTTCGGTCTAATTGTTTAAAATTCTCAGAAATATTTTTTAGTTTCTGTGTCTTTATGTCACAAAAAGCCGCTTTTTTCATATTTATGGCATCCAAAGATATTGAGAAAATTTGGCTGGCAAAAACGGTCATAAGATCTTTAGACCTAAGCTTCCCCAAATTTCTAATCCCCCTCCAATCTCGGTAACTATCCCCCCCCCCCCCCCCCCCACCCAATTTTTGTCTGATTATAACAGCCACTTCAAATCAATTCAATTTATTTATTATAATATTATTAGAATAATATGAATTCTGAAATTATTAATAATTAATCATTATCTAATTCAATAAAATTCCTCTTCAGATTTTAACAAAAAATTTTGTAAAAACATATCTCCCATTTTGTTACGAAAAGAATTTTATTAATTTTATCTTCTCATTGATCTCTCCCTACACTATATTTATTGTGAGCAAGATTTTATATATTTTTTTAAAGGGTTTTCAAACTGTTGTAGGGGAGACCGGGGCGAAATGGTTGGTGGGGTGAAATGATTAATAGATATATCTCTGCTAATTATTCAATATATAAATTTTATATATGATGTAGATCTTTAAACAAGCTATCGATTCTATATTCTTTACATATACATCCATTTGAAAAAATTTAGAAAATCTTAATTAAAGAAAAAATGCTATTTCAAATTTATGTTTTAACAACAATAATTTTCTTCATCTTTAATAAAATTTACCCCTTTAATATAATTAAAAGATTTAAAAACACTTCTTTATATAAAATACATTAACTTATAACTTAATATTATTTGAACATTATTATTTTCAAACACTACCCAATCGCATCATTTCCCCCACCCAAACCATTCATCTAATTCTAAAAAAAAATTTGAAGAAAGATGACATTCTCAAAAGCCCTTATAACCTCAAAAAAACAATTTAAATCCATAATTAGATTAGAAAACTCATGTAATATCTTCATACTAAACAAAAGAACCCCTACCAGTTGGATTGAACAAAAATTACTGACCTGATTGTTCACAATTTAATAAAAAAACCCTATCATTTCTATAAGATTGAATTACCAGTCTAGCCAGGATATCTAAAACATCAATGTTTTACCAGAACCTAATAAATCTAATGGAAAAATATTATTTTAACCTTACATATATTCAATTTAGATAATTTTTCACCATCTAAAGTGGTTCACAGAAGGTGTTAAGCAAGTTTATTATACATTATATTACGAAGGGGCACCTTCTACCATATTATTGCCATAAATCCAGTTGCAATTAATTCTACCTTATTTTATTTTCCTAGAAAAATTTAAGTGAATTAACTAATTCCTAATGGAGTGATGGTTGTCAATTCATCAAGATGATGAAAGAAAGAGTTTGTGGGTATTTAAAAATTTTTAAAATATGTTAAATCTCAACTGAGGATCCAGTAAATTGAATTATTATTTCTAAATAAACGCTTATAATTATGGATAAACATTATCTCATATATCCATAAAACAGTGAATTTTTAAAGATAATGGGATTAAAGTAGTAACACTACCACCTCATTGTTCAAATAGACTTCAACCCCTTGATGTTGAGATTGTTGTGCCACTGGTTGATTATGAAATCATTAATAAAATGATCTAAATCTATATTCATTTTTCAATATATAAGGTTTATTTAAATTAAAGCTGTAAATTTAATAAAAAATAAATTTTACACACCTTCATTTCCCCAGTATTTATTTTACCCCATATATTTCATTTACCCTATGAGGCGAAATGGTTAATACTAGTGGGTTTATACATTGTTCAATATCTTTTTACAAAATCATATTTTTTTAGTTAAACAAATTTTTTTATAAAATATAATGAATTATCTATAAAATGAGCCATTAACTTCTTTTAGATTAAAAATGTGTCAGCAGCAACGATTTTGCAAAAATATGTTCATTTCGCCCCGGTCTCCCCTATGTTTTATTTAAAGCCCTATAAGGTAGTAAAAAATTGTCATCTGAACTAAACAAGGTTTTATCATCATCCTCATCACTTTTTTCAAGGTCGTCCTCCAGTTAGTTACAGAAACTCTTTGGAGTATTTTTCATTCTAAAATTAAAAAAAATATTAACCATTTAAATATTGGGTAGAAATGATTCCATCTATTAAAGCTTGGCGGAAAAACGGAATAAACATTTTCATTTCTTCAGAAATTAAATAAATATCAAGGTCATAAAAAGCACATATCTCGTTTATATATTCCACATTTACTTCATTGTATTTTTTTAATGAAGCTGTGGTAAAATACGAGACTCCTTTATAAAATTATAAAGTATCGTCATAAAATCTTTTTTGATATGGTAAATTTAGGTAAAAATATGCCAAAAAGGTACTTTTTGACAACTTTAATAGCAAATAAAATAAAAACTAGATCAGGTAGGAAAAAACGGAAAGCACCATGATCTTTAAATAAAATGAAAACTAGATCAGATAGAAAAAAACGGAAAGCACCATGATGTTTAGCAGAAAAAATAGCAAATAAAATGAAAACTAGATCAGGTAGGAAAAAACGGAAAGCACCATGATGTCTAAATAAAATTAAAACTAGATCAGATAGGAAAAAACGGAAAGTACCATGGTGTTTAGCAGAAAAAACTGCGCTAGAAAAATGTTCAAAATTTTTGGTCTAAAATATGAAGTCAATGTCGACCAGTGTTATATAGACGTGTAAAAAATTGAGAAAAAAATTATATTCTTGTTAAATAAATTACCCACTTTGACTGCTACCCTCCTTTTTAAAATACCCCCATAACTATACCTACCCCCCTCGAATACCTACCCCCCTCGCCAATTTTTTGTAACAGGTTGGTTCCTACCCCCCCCCCCCCCCCCCCGGAATAGGAGACACTGGACCTAAGAGTAAAATATTTTCTTTGTATAAAGATATAGGCCACCTAGTTTTAATATAGTGGAATTGTATAATTTATAATTTTATTTATCATTTTAATTAATTAGACAAAAAATAAACACTTTAATTACCTCAAAGTTACAAAATTTTTATAAACATAATTTTTTTATTTGAGTCTCAGAGTCACGTGTCACTTTAGACATTTTTATTTTGAATGCCTATTAAAGATCAAATTTGTGACCCTGAAGCCCGCCCGGTTCCAGCTCGCTCGCCCGATTTTTTATCTCAAATATTGAAAAAACAAAATTTTATGTATATCAAGCTTTTACGTAAACGTTAATATACAGATTATTTGGCACCCCAACCTAAGTCTGCGGCTTATACTAATTTATCAAAATGTAAAAAAATATTAACGGCTAAAATCAAAAAATGAGAATAAATAAAATTTTAAATTTTTTTTACACTAGCCAGTCTAATGTTAAATGCGCTTGATTTTTTTTCTACAAAACTTTTTTTTCACTAGCCGCAGCCTAAATAACACGATATATTATCGGTTTTGAAAAATGAAATATTAATAGAAGTTTGAGTATAGCAGTTTAATTGTTTTAGATATACAAATAATTTTTTTATATCTTTTGTATCATTTCAAAAAATTTTAATGTTGAAAGTTGGCTTATAGGTTGATTAGAAAAAACAATAAACGGATGTCACAATCCTTAAGATGGTAGGTCTGATCTCTCTAAAATTAGCTCATAGGTCTCAAAAATTTGTTGACCTGTGATATAAATTTTTGGAAATAACTTAAAAAAAGTATTAATTTTATGAACAATTGAAAATAGACAATTAACATAAAACTTTTAGCAGTGTCTTCGAATGTTTATGTAATCTTAGGTATAATATTATAAACTTTTGACATTGATTTTTTTATATCTTATTTCAAAATTCATGCTTAAAAAAAGTTATTTCATTGGAAATCCTTTATTTCTAAATACTTATTTTTCATGAAACTTTGTAAAAAATTTTACTACAACTATAATCTATGCGTTGTTGCAACTATTTATGCTATAGAATTTTTTTTAAATTTTATAATTTCATGAATAGCATATGGAGAGATAATTTATTTTTAAATTAAAGAGCACATATTTCACTTTGAAAGATAATTAAAACCTATTTCGAGCTTAAAAACTTCCTGAGATATAGATAAAGATTGGAATACGCTCATGGCGCCACGATGCATTTAGTTTAACATTATCTACTTCCACAACCCCAGGTTAAGGAAATTTTATTATATGTGAGATATCAATTTTCAGCGTAAAGGGCTTTAAGTGTAACTATTGTAATGTTTTAATTATGAACACATTTTAATTATATTCCCATATATATATAAAGCTATTTAAGTTATAAATGTACAATTTTAATAGCAAAATGTTACACTTGCGATTTAGCAATTGAATACTTTGGTTGTCGTGCCTATCCTTTAAAAAAATCAAACAATTAATCACCCCCTTTATTATCATTACACAGGTCAACAAATATCAATGTCAAAAAAGTGAATTATATGGGAACATAAAAGAATGCATCCCCATGATAGCCTAATCTCGTATGTATTTTTCGTTTTTCTTAATTTCTTCCGCCTTGGGCTCCTTAGGTCCGTCTATAACGAAATATGGCCTTTTTGACCAAATTGACAGATTTAATAATATTATAAAAAGAAAAAATTTAAAAATCTTTTTCTCATAAAAAAAAATTCTTTGTAACTTATATTTATAATCACAAATAATAAGAAATAAATTTTATTAATACATCAAGCTTTTACATCAGCATTTAGATAATACAAAATATTTCGCGTCCAAACTTAAATACGACACGATATATTATTGGTTTTTAATGAAAATATTATTTGAAGTTTAAATTTAACAGTTTAATTATTGTGAATATACAAAAAAATTCAATTTATGTTTGAAATTTATTGTTTTTTTGACATTTCTAAAATTTTCAATGTTTATAGCTGATTAACTAGGTTTGATTAGAAAATAATAGATTAAAAAATTTATAAGATGGCAGGTTTGATCTCTGTATTAGCTCATAACTCTGAAAAATTTGTTGACCTGTGTTATTTTAAAATTCAAAGCGTAAAGACAAAAAAGGTAGACTTTTATTATATTTTTTTTTACATATGACATCAAAATTTGGACGTCCTTAGGCATCATTTACTACAGCAATCATTTTTGGTCAAGTTTGGTGTTGATTACGGATATAAAATCGGAGCCAATGCCTAAAGATTGAGATTTTCCCATTTATGGGATATTTTCGGGTTATAAAAACCTAGGGGTAAAAACAAAAGTAAAACATACTTGGATAAACATTTAATTTTTTTAAATAATTTTTATTATTTTATTGTTTTTCTAAAATTAGTGATTTTTGCAAAATCCGTTTTTTGATTTATAAACCCGAAAATAAGTATCTAATAAATTTAAGTAATTAAAACTTTATTAAACTTAATCAAAAATCATAATAAAAATTTTTGAAAAATAAAAGATTCAGAAATATCTATTCATTTTCTGAATTTTACAACCAAAAAAAATTGGAGGCATTGAAAGAAATATTAACGTCCATGACATATTATTACACTACTTACCTGCACCATCTTCACTGCCTCTGCAGCCCCTTTAATCTAACCAAATATGATCTGGCGTTGTTACACAAATTCGACAAACGTATATATGACAAAACAAAATATTATTGACGATATACTATAATATAATTTTCTATGTTCATAAAATAAGCTATAAAAAATTATGGCTATTTTTATTATATAATAAATTATATAAATAAATTATAAAACCCTCGTATTTTTGTAGGAATGTCAGGCCGATAAAAAAACTATATAAATTAAGATTTAAAAGTTATTTCCCCCTAAAAAAAATACAAAAGATTAAATAATTATAAACAATCAAAAAAAAACACAAGATATGGCAGTTAGTAAGGGATTTGATTTTGGTAATATTGCAAAAGGTCATAAGCACGGGTACGGTAACTAAGGTAAGAACGATGAATGACGCTAATCATAAATTGCGCAGCCTCTTTTTCTGACAAGTGATTCGCGAAACGAGATCGTAATAGTTTGATTGTTTGACCACGGAAGCAGGGGAATCGAGTGTCAAGCATAAGTGACACCAAAGTTACGACGGCCTCCTCGTAGGGTCTAAAAATTAAACAAATTTTAAAATCAAAATAATAATTTAGAGTTCTGCAAAGGTTTAGAAAAATTTGTAAAATATACATAATATTTATTCGATATTTTTAAACATTTATGAATTTACATAAAAATAGTAAACGGGATTAAAGAAATTAATATGTAAGTCAAGGTCTATTAAAATGGGAGAAAGAAGTAACCTTAGGAGTTTTTTTTTATTAATCCTCATTTTCAGCCTAAATTTAATATTTGTAAGCCTAAGCGACATTTTCATAAGCTGGTATAGTTTATATTTAAGCTTTAATGGATAATTCGTAGGTTTACAAATGATAACAAAAAAATAAAATAATATAGCGATTTTAAAGCTGATTAAAGCTTAAAAATTTTATATAAACAAAACGAGGAAATATTATGATAAAAAAGACTAAAAATAGAGGCGTCCTATTTAATATTATAACTAGTTTTTTTATATGCTATATTTTGGTATAAAATACAATTTGGTTAAAATATAAAGTTTCAATGTATATATTAGCAAAAAAAGTATTTTTTTAGCTCTCTAGATTTCAAGTATATAATTGACGACGTCAGAACGGTAAATTTTGTTAAAAGAGGGCAGGTGTTGCATACTCTAATCTATAAGTGCCTAATAAATAATATCAAACGGTGTAACATAAACGTTGTTATCTGTACCTAAAAGCCAAAAAACCTTTAACACATAGCTCCATAAACCATTGAAAACCATCAGCTTCAACCTTACCACCCATTATCATGACCATTTCATCGGTTAGTTTAATGTCTGGCTCGAATCCCAAATTACCGCCAGGTGAACTCTCGAATAAGAATCCAAAATCTTTTAAATAAAATTATATTCATAATTAATATATAAAAATGAAAACCACGCTAGTTGCTTTACAGTAAAATTATTAAGCTAACGAAAGCTTCTTCCTATATTTAACGTACTTAAAGTTTAAATGTTAATTTAATGCTAGATTTACCAATGTGAACAATATGTCCACTAGTATCAATCATTATGTTGCCATTGTGTCTATCCTTGATTTGTAGTAAGAATAGCATGACACTGTAACCCGCCATACTTTTGATAAAATTCTGCCGGGCCTATGCATATAGAAAATTTATCATAGTAAAATTTATAATTTTAATAATACTAAAAAATATCAATGGAACAATAAAATTTGATAAAATATAATTATGTTTCATTTAATTTTTATAAAAACCTAAACCGAAATTAATTTAAACTTTAGCCTCTTATTTCACAGAATAAGTATTTGACCAAAATAGGAATTTTGTATTATTTAGTCCATGTCAATAACACATTAAAGATTAAATTTGTAAAAAATTGTTTTCAATAAAATCGCGGTAAATTTTTGGACAAAAAAATTCTAGCAACTTATTAACTACAAATTTGGAGAACCTTTTGAAAAGCCGACGTAGTTTCATCGCCATATTTTTTGATAAAATACTCGTAAAGACCGATATCGGTTTGACGACCCAGCTGATCACGGCTCTTCGAATCAGGGACGCATTCGATAACTCCGCAACCCGAATCGGTAGCCACGACGCGGTAAGGGTACAAGAAAATATCGAGCCCAGCTGATACGCAAACGTTTTTGAAGAGTGTAATAATCTGCAAAGCCAGCATATCCTGTGCAACACAAATATGAAAATCATTAAAAATATACCCTTAAAACGGTAACACAAATGAAAATGACATATAAATTATTTATATGATGGAAATAAATTATATCGTATATTTCTGAGAGTAATAAAACAAATATTAAAATTATATTCTATTAAAAAAAATTGAAGCAAGTTTACATTCACAAGGACACAAGGGGGAAACGTGTTATAGGTATTAAAAAAATTTCGGTTAAAAGTTTTTCATATCAATTTATTTGGTTCCTTGCCGAATCTCGTAACTAAACTGTAAGAGCAGCCAGCTTAAACAAATTCTTAACGGTAGTCAAAAAATGGAAAAACAAGAAATCGCACTACCTGCCTAACATCATCGCCAACTTTAAATATGGCGGCTTGCCAATAAACGGGAAATGCTGAGGATGACGGTAAGAGAGGAGCAATCGAATTTTTGCGGGCTCTGGATTTTGAGGTTGACTTCTGGCCACGGGTTTTCCCACCCATCTTTCCAGTCTAAATTGCAAAACAGGAGTGGTACAATTAGGTATATGAATTTAAAATTAATTTTAAAAATACTTGACTTGCAACTTGCATTCTATAACAAAATCCTTTTGATACAACTTTCCTTGCAAATCTTTTCACCGTTTATTAATCTATTTTAAAGATCTAAAATTGCAAAAAAAAACATTTTGCGAAGGCCAGTTCTTTAAACAATTCATTTTTCAGATGCAAACTAAAAAAAATAAAATTATAATAAAGTATAAAATAATAGTAAAAAAAAACAGCGTCATCATAATCCAAAAATATAATGTCTGTACCTAATTATTTTATAAAATTATTAGGAAAACATTAAATGATGATATAGTACCTATTTATTACGCAATCGATAATTTGTAAATAGAAAAATAACAAATTTTGTACAAAAAAAATGAATGTGTATATAGAGTTTATTAACATATTTTTTTGTAAAAAAGAATAAATATTAGGCTAGACAAATTTTTTTATTCGTAAACCTGCTATAAATATTGAGGGGTTAAGTTTAAAAAAAAATTTCAAAACCTAAAAAAAAATTTATATGTTACGGTGTCATTTAGTTAAGGTGCAAATTATGGATGTTGGAGCTTAATATAAAAATTAAATATTTCATTATTTCTATTGATAAAAAAAATGTTTTATTTTTTTTTAACTAAGGAGTAGGTCGCAAAATAAGTAAATTTTGCCAAATTTTTGACTTCCCAAGAGGGATGTAGGGCCCTCGATGCAACTTGGAAAAATATAAAGAGATAAGGATGTATTGTAAATTAAATTAATCTGATTTCTATTATATTTCGTCGAACATTAATAAATTTCATAAAGCTGTCTTAGGTACCCCCAAAAGCCTTTACAAAAACTTAAAAAAAAGTCTCGACCCGGGTACGAACCTCATCCATCCCGCCATCGGTAGTCGTGCTACTACCATAACTGTCGGCCAGATCGTCCGCCGATGTTTTGGGCGCGTTGAGATTCATTTCGTTATTGAGCGAGGTCATTAGCGCAAGGTGTTCCTGCTCCTCCAGGATCATACACTCGGAAGCTAATTTCTGAAGTTCCTTAATCCCACATTTTTGTACCTTGAAGCGTGCGAGGTAGGGAGCTTTGGCCGCACTAAAAAAATGTGTGTACGCATATTGTCAAAAAAAATTTTAATTAACAAAATAATAACTAAACTTCTGTGTAAAAAACTTGATGTCTTATTTTTAATGACCGATTTTTTGCGGTCAAACCGCTGTTATCACATTCGGAACGAGCAATAATTGTATTTATTGTTGAATCAATTATGTTAATCTTTAGAAAAATAATATTTGCCAATAGCAAAACATGTTAGTTGCAGACTAAACTTATGATTCTGCTCAAAGAGTTTTGCTACGAATTATAAAAGAAAACGTACATGAACCTTTTATTAGAAATTGAGATATTACCCAATAAAATTTGTTTAAGCTTAAACAATTAAAAAAAGTAGAAGTAACACAAAAAACTTTAAAAGTTTGACTAATATTAGATTAAATTATGGACGAGATTGAAGAAAACGAAGGATTGTGAAAAAAAGAACAAAAAATTTAAGGTCTTTTTTTATGTATAACTAAATAAGTTTTAAGATATCGCTTAATCATTAAATATAGCTACTCAGATATTTTTTATCTCAAAACCTTTGCATCGGTGTCGCTGAGGAGTAATCGATGTCAATAATATAGGCCTCAGGGTTAGATGGTAAATAACAGCCGGGCTTAGTCTTAATCTGCCTAAGTGCCTTTAAACAAGCCTCTTTCCGCTCCTTGCCTTTCGGGTACGGCCTTATGACAGCCGAAACATTCGTTATTTGCCGGAAAAATTCGAATTCACGCTTGTAGAAGGCACGATCGGCTTCGGAAAATCCTCGGATCATTTCAAACATTATGTAATCCAACTTCTCGAACAAAGCATCTACCATCAAAATAAAAAATCATTTATATAATTTTAAAATAAATGAGGCACATTTTTGAAATTTAGATAAAAATACATTATCTATAAATAATTGTTAAGGGCTCAGTCAAATAAAAAAAAGTTTTTGTTTTGTCGAATTATATAAAAAATAACTTAGTTAACCAAAAATAGTATTATTTTGATTTGTTAAACGAATAATATATTAATATAATTTCAATCTATACCGCTTGGTTTTAAAACGGTATTTTATCGAAATTATAGAGCGACTTTACATTTAATGAAAGTAAAAATAATATCAAAATTTTTGTACCTAAATAAATATCGTTGAACTATGAAAATAAAATCCATTAAAATTTTTTACTTAAAGTATTTTATAAACCTTTTAATCTCTCTAAGGATTTAAATGAGAGATTTAGTTGCAAACTTGTTAAATATATCAAGTAAATAGGTTCATTTACCATCTTTAATTTGAGAGTCATCATCCATGTATTGATTAGTTTTCATATTCCATATAAGCTGATGGGCAACTAACTGCGAAAATTGTCCAACCTTTATAAGGAATTTCGAAACGTAACCAATTGTGTCAAATCTGACGGCTTGAACGATTTGCGGGATGTAAAATATCTGCACCTCCTAGAATCATATAAATTTATAGATAATGAAGCTTGATAAATTTTTTTTATAGAGAATTAAACGGGTACGAAAAATTTTCAAAATATTGCTAGAATTTAACGCATGTTTGACTAGTTTCAATATATCCTTATCAAATTTTAAATGCTATCCATATTTTTTTATATATTTCTTGTAAAATGGAAGAAGTATAAAGCATTTTCTATTAAAAAATTTATTTGTATATATAATCCTTTTTTAAAATAATCTGTAATATCATGCTTGTAAACCCACCATATAAATAAATGTACCGGTGGATAGCTCTCCAGCACTTTGATGGCGTATTGAATGAGTAAAGGGTGATAAGGGTAAATCCTATTGCACAAAAACGCTAGGGCAGTGGTAGGTTGGACAGTCGAGGCTTGCCAATTAAAAATGGCCGATAACTCTTTTATATCGGTCTCGACCCGTGCCGGCGTGACTAGGTAGGCGATTGATTCGGGTACGTTGGCAACCTCATGGGGCGCGAGAAGAACTAGACGGGCAACTTCGTCGTTGAGCGCCTTATTTTTGAACCTATAAATAACGGATGTAACGTGAAAATGGAATACTAAATTAGGAAGCAAACACTATTATTCACTATTTTTTATAGGTAGGGAGCAATGGATTTGCTCTACAGCGACGTCCATGACCCCTGCGGTCATAAAAATTAAGTTACACGTCTCTGCGTTATATCCAGTAAAATGACGCCGCATTCGCTCGTATATTACAACATGCAGGCTTTATAACCTTGGCAAAAAGCACACCTCGCATTTGTAGAGCAATTTTGTAAATCCCACGTTTGCAAGATATAAGTAATCTCATAATAAAAATTTCGGTCATGCCAGTTGATCCATAAACTTTAAGTCCACCCGGCCCTTTTTAATAAAAAAATGGTGAAAAAATAACAACAACGTAATAACGTCTAATTTTCAAATTGAAACATAAGAATGAAACAAAGAAGAGGTGTAAAATGTGACACCCGGCTGAGCGGACCAAGGGGACGTGATGAAAACACTAGTCAATTTATCGCAAAATAATAAAATAATAAGATATACGTTTTTATAGTAACAAAAAAGGTTAATATAGATTGATTCCCATTAAAAAAAAAGATATAAGCAGCTTGACATACCTTAAGGGTAAATACACAGCCAAATTAGGGCTGATCGACCATGCGAGTCTAGCCATCTCACGCCATGTTTTGTCGGATATGGTTTGAGATTTCCAAGAGATAATAGTATCCTCGTTTGGCAAGACTTTATTAACGTTACCGAGAGGGTTCAACCACGTGCATAGCCTCTCAATCTCACTTGCCTAGAACATTCATATACATTGATATAAAAAACTATTATCTTAAAGTTGTTACAATTACTGTTTCAATCACGATAGTGAAGGTAGAATCAAAAACTTATAAACTAAAAAATATATCATAAAACTAATATATTTTAACCCTTTCGGTCTTTTTCAGAAAAATTATACTTAATTGGGATGATGGGGTAAATATGAATGGACTTATAAACTAAAATTAATCAAAAACTAATAAAAATAAAAACATGAAGACAAGATAAAAAAAAATCTCTTCCCTAAAATAATCAAATATGAGCTAATAGTGCTAATAAGGTATATAACACAGGTCAACAAATTTTGAGATTTATAATAGTACAGAGATCAAACCTGCCACCTTAAAGATTTTTAAATTCGTTTACCGTTGTTTATACCAAACTTAGTAAGTCAGCTATAAACATTAAAATTTTAGAAAAAAAGTTAACAAAAACAAAAAATATTGAAAAAAGTATCATTGTATTTAAAACAGTTAAATTCGAAACTTAAATAATATTTTAATTAAAACGATCATATTTGGGTTGGATTGCCAAATATATTGTATAATCTAAATGTTAATGTAAAAGCTTGATATACTTATGAATTTTATTTCTTATATAAGATAAAAAATATAAAGTTACAAGAAATTTTTATATAAAAAAAAAGATTCTTAAATTTTTTCTTTTAAGTGTACTTTCGAGGTCGCTAAATCTGTCAATTTGGTCAAAAAAGGCCATTTTTTAGATATGGAGGGATCTAAGGAGCCGAACGCGGTAGAAACTATGAAAAACGGAAAATATATGTGAGATAAGGCCATCATGGGCATGTACATTTATATTTTTATAAAAACTTTTTTTTTCTAACATTAATATTTGTCAACCTGTGTAATAACTTATTTATGTATACATAGTCGAATTTACCAATAAAGTTAGTAGAAGATTTCGTTTTTTCATAAAATCTTTAGTGATGTCGGATTCTTGATTACCCCCTCCCCTAATCATACCAGCCAAAGTGGAAGTATCAGCTGGAATGGCAGTTAAAGTATGATTTGTAGCTGTGGCCGTTTGACGGAAACTTCTTCCTAAATCAATTACAATTATTTGATAAATTTAAATAAAATTCAAAAATCTAAAGTAAGAAAAATAAAGTTTAGAGAAGTTAAATTTATAAAAATTCATATTATATTTAAGAACCTTGAACCGGTGTTTTTGTGTTTGTTTCAGGGAGAGTGGACGCGGCGCCTCTTGCTAAAATAGGACTTCCCAAGCCATTTAGAGCCTAGAGGAACAATAAATAAAAAATTGGTGAGAAATTAAATATATCGTAAAGGCAAAAACATGACTTATTACACAGGTCGACAAATGTCAGTAAATAAAGTTTATGAAAAATTAATGAATACATCCAATTGATGGCCTTATCTCATATATATTTTTCGTTTTTCGTAGTTTCTTCCGCCTTCAGCTTCTTGGATCTGTCCATATCGAAATAATGGTCTTTTTTATTAAATTGACACATTTTGCGACCTCGAGAATACCCTAATAAGATAAAATTCAAAACCTTTTTTTCATTTAAAAATTCCTTGTAACTTATATTTATCATCACAAATAATGAGAAATAAAATTTCTAATTATATCAAGCTCTTAAATCAATATTTAGATTATGCAATATATTTGGCACCCCAACCTAAAGACCCATTTTATTATCGGGTTTTAATTAATGTTATTTAAGGTTTGAATTTAACAGGTTAACTGTTTTAAATACAATAAAATAATTTTCAATATTTTTTTGTTTTTTGTTTCTTTTTTGTTTTTTTGACATTTTCTAAAATTTTCTGTTATTAGCTGAACTAAAAAAACGGTAAACAGATTTGAAAATCCTTAAGATGGCAGGTTTGATCTGAAATATGCTCATAAATCTCAAAAATATGCTGACCTGTGTCATAAGAAAATTTGGTTGTAACCTGAAATTGCGCGTTTGATAAAAGTGTATTGACCGTTACATCATATTCATCTAAATAAATTGATAAAAAACAGAAAAATTTGGCACTTTAAAAAATCTACTGGATATTTTGGTCCCGAAGCCTTGAAAATATTTAAACGAATTGGTAAACTAATTAGAAATTTTATTTCACAGATTTTTAGCATAAGACAGGATTCTAAAAATTAGTATATATAATTTTTATTTTTATTCTTTCTTTCATATTTTACATATATATATATATCCTGTCTTTTAATAATTTATTAATTATATTAAACATTGTTAGTTATTATTATAATTTTATTTATGCTGGTTTTTTTGAATAAAATCTTTTTAATTCATAAAACAAAAAAAAACTTATAAAATATATTAATTATGAATGAATTTACCCTTGATATTGGGCGACATCACATTTTTGAGGTACTTTTTTTCGGATACGAGATTCTGCCAAAATTTAAGAAGAACCAAAGCGTCATCCTTCAAATGAAAATTTGTTTGTGACGGATATTGAGGAACGGTACTAATATTACAATAAAAAACGGTATATAAAAACCTCATAGTTAGATTCATAAAAGGTTTAAATCACACGAATTTTGCAAATTAAGAATATGATAAATACTTACAAAAGAACTTGTTACACAGTTCAGCAAATATCATGGCACAATTTATGAAACATAAAAGTATGCATCCCCATGATAACCTTACTCATATATATTTTCCGTTTTTCTTAGTTCCTTCCGCCTTCAGCTCCTTAGATCCGTTCATAACGAAAAATGGCCTTTTTCAGATTGACAGATCTCAATATACCCTAAAAGAAAAAATAAGATTTTTTTTTTATAAAAAATCCCTGTTTTTTTCATCATCACAAATAATAAGAAATAAATTATATTATATCAAGCGCTTACATCAGCATTTAGATAATACAATATATTTCGCACCCAAATTTAAATACGGCACGGTATATTATCGGTTTTTAATAAAAATATATAAAGTTTGAATTTAACAGTTTAGCTGTTGTGAATATGCAAAAATAAAATTCAATTTATTTTTGTTTAAAACTTTTTTTTGATCTTTTACTAAAATTTTCAATGTTTTTAGCTGACTAACTAAGTTTGATTAGAAAAAATGGTAAACGGATTTTAAAAACCCTAAAATGGCAGGTTTGATCTCTGTAGTGTTAACTCATAACTCTCAAAAATTTGTTGACCTGTGTTATAATAATCATAATCGATCAATATAAAATAAAATTCAAAATTTTAATGAAATGAAGGAACGAAATAAAATATTATCATAATGAAAAACCAAAAGTAGTCAAAAGCCGTGGCATAAATCCTCATCCTTAAGGTAAGATTTGAAAATCCTTTTGCCAACACGCGTTTAGAGAAACGATCACTAACAGCAAATCTTCGTAAATTCTTGTACATATCTTCATAGAGCAATAACTTTGCACTATTTGGATCATATAGGCTTTTAAGCGAGATGGGTGGCTCCTTTTTCTCCGTTTGCCCCGTACCACGGTCTTTTGTAAACATGCAAAAAAAAATTATTTTTTTTCAAAATATTTTTGGCAGATTTTGAATAATTGGCCAATAATATAACAAATTATAATAAAAAATCAAGTATTCTTAATAAACGCTATTTGATGTATATATAGATATGGGTTTTACTTCTCCAAGAGCTACCCCGCGTTGCTGCTGGCATATTAGTTTCTTCATCTAGCGTTGGAAGTGCGCTTGGCATGTAAGGTGTCTAATAAATAAATACTTACTCGTCACATAGGTTTCTATTAATTTGATAAAAAAGTCACAACAAGCCCACTAATGGCGTTATTTTTTCCACTAATAGTGAAATTTCTTAAATTGCGCAAAAATCTCTTGATATAAACAATTGAGATAGAATATAACACATGTGTACAAAAATATGAATGCTTGGGGAAGTTTATGTAACTGCAATAAAATCTACATACATAGTTTTTTATCTCTTATATTTTTCCTCGAATCATCGTTGAGTACTCTATAAACTCGAGACAACTGAATGACCAAATTTGGTAAAATTGATTGATCATATAAAACCTCGAGAATTCTCACGGTAAAAAATTATAAACTTTTTTTTTTCATTCATATTAAAGAAGTCAACTGTAACGTCAGTTTTTCATATGAATTCAAGCTCCAGCATCTACATTTAGGTTATACAGTTGCACCCCACCTATATAGAACACGATTTTTTACCAGTTTTTAAATAAAAATATAATTAAGTTTAAATTTAATAGTTCTGTTATAAATATCGTTATTTGTTTTTAAATCCATTTTGATTTTTATAAACTTTCATACATTTTTAATGTTTTTAGCTGACTTATAAAGTCTGACCAGGGGAAATTGATAACTCCCCATACCTTTCCCCATATAGAACGGCTCCAATCCCATTTACGGTTTCGACTCTTGCCACAGCAAAGCAATATTTGCTCGCACGGGCGACCTAGGTTTTTAGCCTAAGCTCTCATTTTAGGCATATGGCCTACTGCTAAAACAAGCCACTCAGCAGCTTCAAAATAGGGTATAAGTGTGCTATTTTCCGAAGAATTAAGCCGTCTATGCACGGAATCAAATCCAAATTTCCTGCGTTTAAATGAGAGATGTTTGCCACTGAACTATTTGAGTTAAACAGAATTAAAAATATTTATGATAGTAGTTTTGATGGCATAAAATAGCTCATATATTTCATAAATTTTTCCAAGCAATATTTAAAAAAAAACATATATATACCTCATTCGCGGTGGCTGTGGCGTTGTAATAAATTGCAGGGGGAGGTTCCATTTGGATGAGGGAAAAAGCATTTATTAAAAGCCTAAAACGGCAATTAACAATAGTAATGTGCCGAGACATGATAGGTTTGGTGTTACCAACCAAAGCAGGAGAACAAAGCGTAGAGTTTAGAAAGCAGAGAAAGAGTTCGTTCATGTCGTCGTTAGCGTATTTTGCCACTTCAGTTCGCTGGTATATAAACTGTTAGAATAAAAATATACAATCAATTACCTAAGTTATATGAAAATGTGGCAACACACCTTATAACACAGGTCATAAAGTTTTTGAAAGTTAAGAGCTAATTACAGTAACCAGCCTATACTATCTTAGGAAGTTCCAAATCAGTTTACCATTCTAATCGAACTTGTAAGCCAGCTATAGAAATTGAAAATTTTTGAAAAAATGATAAAAAAACAAAAAAGATTCAAACAAAAAATATTAAAAAAATTATTTTTATGTTTAAAGCCAAACAGCTAAATTTAAACTTCAAGTAATATTTTTATTTAAACTCGATAATATTTGTCTTATATACGTTCGGGTGCCCATTATTAATGTTGATCGAGCTTGATATAATTTGCAATAAAAAATGTAAGTTAGAAATTTGAATATAAAAAAAAAATTTTAAATTTTTTTTCTCTTTAGGGTATCCTCGAGGTCGCAAAATCTGTCAATTTGATCATGGCCATTTTTTCAATGGCTTACTAAAAATTATGTTTAAAGGGGAAAAAGATTTAAGAGGATGTTTTCTTTCCTTTGTTTTCCCTGTTCATATAAAACATTAATAAAAAGAAATAAATTTTTATTTACTTTCCCTTCCTTCTTCCCTTTTTAGTCCTAATAAACAGGATCAAATTTTATATTTTTTCGTTTTTTGAATAAATATTTAAATTACAAAATTAGATAGGACATTAAACAAAAAATACTATTTAAATTAGAGAGTTTTATGGGAAATGAGCCAGCCGAGCTTTTTTATGGGCTTTTCTATATAAGCCCAAACTTAAAGGACCAAAAAATAAAAAATATACAATTTTTTGCATAAGGGCCTTTCTAAAAAGCCCCACTTTTTCTAACAATTAAGGGGCTTTTATATAAAGGGCTTTGGCTTTATATAAAAGGCCAAAATTATTTTTTTGTTTTTTAAGAAAAACTAAAAAGTTAACCTTAATCAAGAAAATATTAATAAAATGTATAATATTTTTTTTAAGTTTTGTATCTTTTTATAGTTAATATCCCTGTACAACAAAAAAAAACAACATAATTTATTGAGGGTTTTTTAAAGAATTTTCTTGCGATAACGGTCTCAGGTTTAGTTTTTTCCCCAATGCATTTTTTTTAAACCGCGTCCAAAGTTCAGAAAAAAATTCACAAAATTTCTTAAACTATTAATTTTTCATAAAATCTATTGGCATATTCAGATTTCTAATAAAAAACTTATCTAAAAAAGGTTATAGCTTATAGCAATTTACTTTCAAGTTATTTAGGATCAAAAAACTGATTTTATGACGAAAACCACTTATTTTATAAAAATAAAAAAAATTAATTATAAAAAATTTAGCCTTACGTTAATAATGAATGTCTCCGTAATCTATATATATTTTTGAACTTTTGTTACTACCCAAAAAATTTTGTGATATAGAGACCCAAAATACCCCCAAAACAGAAAAATCTCAACTCGGACACTGAACTAAAAATCTGAGGCATTGGCTAAAATTCTGATTTCGTATTCGTAATTAGCACCAAAAACGATGGTTGCCATAAATGTTGCTTAAGGTCGTTCAATTTTTTTTGTCCAGTGTATTCTAATCTGTCATATCGTTGAAAAATCGAGTTTAGCCAATAAATGTGGCTTTTTGTTCCTTTTTTTTATAAGGGCTTTTTTTTCGGCGTTTTTTATTAATTTAAAATAATTACTATGAGCTTTTTTCCTCATTTCTGTGGGCTGAAAAAAAAAACAATTTTTTCCCCTTTTGCCCACACTTTTTTCAGCACTGGTTTGTCTACCTGACCAAAAAAAATTTTTATTTTATTTATAATTCATAGCAGCGTAAAAAGAAAACAATATTTATATAAAGGGAAACATTACGATTATACCTTGATCCATATAAGATGTGGCGCAATATTAGGCTGTACTGGCCGGAGTGGACTATTTTCGCGTGGGGCCAGAGGAGTCGACCGGGTGTAGGCATTGTTGGGGCTCGATGGATCATTCGAAGTAAGGGTTGAAGGCGCGAGGTTTAGATTTGCTAGGCTCGAATTACCTCCACATGCACCACCAGTGGGGCCGATAGTACTAGAGCTCCCGCCTTCCCTACCTGCCCCGGTAACGCTGGCCGAAGTATTCTGGTACTGGTTAATGTACGTTTCCTCGAAAATTCCCATCTTGTTTTGCAAGCTGTAATCCCATGCCATAAACATTTCGCGGAAAAACTGAAGGATATGTATAAATATAAAATAAATTGTAATATAAAATGAATAAAATTTTTTAATTACTTTAAGCGACAAAAAAAACGTGCCATTAAAAAATTAATAATTTCAATGCCTTCAATTCCAAATCCGGTCTAGAGGTAAGTAACCATTCCCAACACTCAACCACAGTCTCCATAGATGACAGGGTAAATTTATTCAGGTATATCCAAGCTACTTGATGCAATAGGGCTTCGTATAGCTCTAAGGAATTAAAAAGATAAAAAAAAATTGGCGGAATCAATTATACATATTGTATATAGACCTGATCAACAATTTTAAATATGTCTATAAAATTAGCGAATTTGTTTTTAGATAAAGGTAAAAGAAAGTTAAAAATGTTAATGCCCCGTTTACTATATATTTTGGTCACATAAGGCGCGTTTTAAATAAACTTTTTTTTTAAATTTTCATATTTCTAAAACGCAATTTGAAAATAGGTTGCTTAATTAAAAGCAAAGAAAGTTTTTTTGCTGAAATAATTTGGAAAAATGTTGAAAGATTTGAAAAAACTATAAATTATAAATTTTCTAAATTGTAAACCCACTTTGAATCCCAAGGACAAGAATTATAATTACCGGTGGAAAATATAAGCATGGCTGTGGCTTTAAGATAGGCGTCTCTGTAAATTTCTTGACTCACGTAGCTATTACTGACTTGTATCAATTTTTGTGTTATCGATTCGGCTAGGTTTGTTTCACTTAAACCCTTTTCCCTATAAGCAGACTGAAAAAATAAATATTTTAGAGATACAATCACAGAATTCATAATAATAACATCAAAAATATGTAATTAATAAACCTTCAGTCCTTCAATTTCGCCTTGGAACCGAATTTGCAAGTTAATTTCCGACAAAAATTTAGAAGTGTCAAATTTTACGCACGATGGCCACTTGTCGTAGTAATTACCCTTGAATGAAAATAAACTTATAATAATAATTCGGGTCTTAAAAACTAGAAATAAACGATATAATTATTGTCAGTCCTCATTTTCAGTTTTTCCGTTTTCAGTGCCCAATCAAAAGACAATAAAATGTTAATAACTTTATTGAATAGTTAATGTATATATTAATTTAGTTTGTCTTAAGTCAAAAAATTAGAAAATATTATCTTGATCTAATGGTCTCTTTTTTAATTATAGAAGTTAGAATAATGATTCTGATAGTTTGCAAAAAGTCAAAAAATTTTTCTTATGGGTGAGGAGTGAAATGGCTATGCGGGGACGTTCATAACCGCTGGGGTTAGTAAGAATAATTGCATCTTTTTGCCAATACCATATCCATTGAAATGACGTCGTATTCTCGGGAATATTACAGCATGCAGGCACAACCCTGGCAAAAGTCGAAGTCCAGAGACTTTCACCTGCTAAAACATTGCTCCCCTTGCCCTACATCTCTTAAAAGAGACGGCATATCTGGGCACAGCCCCTTTTAGCCCTGTTGAATAAGGCAACAACTTAACCTAGACCACGAGTTAAAGAATTTACCACAAGTTAAAGAACTTCCGGCCAGCAAAATCAATATTTAATTATATTTAAAATTTGAAAAAAGCCCTAAAATTTCCGTTAGTAATATAATAATATCATACTAGACAAAATAAAAGAAAAAGATTTAAAAATTTGTAAATAGCAAATAATTAAAATAAACTAAAAAATTCAAATAAAACAAAGCAATTAATTACTGAAATGATAACCGATATTAGTAGTTAAATTACTTTTATATAAAATATCCCAAATTTTAAAGAAAAATTTCATTTTTATATATAAATAATCCTTATATATAATTACCAAATGTCAATGATAAACTAAAAGAAAATACCATAAGTTGGCTAACATTGGCATTGAGCCCGGAATATTTCATAATACTTTCAAGGGCAAGAGATAGCCCTGCGTGTTGATGGTAATCAAATGCGCTTCCTAACAAGTTAATTAATGAGCTCATATGTGCATATTATACCATTACCAATTTTAACAATTCCTTCTTAATTTAGTGAGATAAACACATCAATTTATTTCGACATATTTTTTGATAATGTTATATTTATATAAAAATTTGAATGTAGCATAATGAAAATAAAATTTTCAAAATAAAGATATAAACAAACTTAACCTTCAAATGAAATACTCGAACTAGTATCATTAATATAATTTTTGAGACAGGATTTAGTCGCAATGGGTGCCCATCTTAGTGCTTCTTGTATAATGCCTATTATATTAAAAATGAAATAATAAATGCCAAAAAATGTGCTCGTAGACAAATTTACCAATGATAAAATTATTTAAAAATGGGCTTAATAACGTTTAAATAACAATAGTCAAAAAATCTTGAGGACGGGTCAAATAATGGGCTAATTCATAAACCCGACCCATAAATTAGTTTTACAATTAAAACCACTATATATTTATATGACGTTGTTATATGCTTTAATAAAAATGACCTAAACTAAAGAGTTCAAAATGTGAAGTACTGTAATTTTTTTAAAAGTAATCTTACTGCTACAACGATCTGTAAAATCCTGCAAAATCTTTTCTCTTCCTTCCATATCCTCCATAAACTTAATTTTGTACGTCGTTTCGGGAACAATGTAGTTTTCTTCGATTTGTTCATCAGGAGTCTTAATGTTAGGCATATTAAACAAAAAATTTTTTTTTATAAATATTAAACAATTTGCTAAACACGTTTAAATCATTAAAACCAAGGCGCCCAGATTAGACATATTGAATATGTCTTGTGATAGCAACTTTACAAAAAGCATTAACAAATAAATATTTGCAAAAAAACGGAATTTACAAAATATAGCGATTTGGAAAGTAGGTGAAGCAAATCAAGCATGGTTTTGAGTACGACCCTGTCCCAAAGCAAGTGAGGGAAATTATCGACCAACTTAGCTAGGCAGTAATCAGCCACCTTCCGTATCCGTTTGACGTTATGGTTAAATTTAACGAGCAAAAACTGGGCGTGACGTTCAAGCTGGTAATTTGTGGCCTTATTTTTGGGCTTTTTGACCATTTCTTCTAGGAATACGCTACAAATTAAAATAAATAATCATGTCGGATAAAGATATAAAACCCTAATAAAATTATGTAAAATTTTGAATGTTAATAATTCAAAAATAAATATAAACGTCATATGATTTGTATAAAAATAATTAGAATAGCCATATAAACTTGAATATATTTTCGGCTATGAGACAAACACATTCCCACATTCCGGATTTATCTTTTTGAATCGATTTATCTTCCAAATAATGAAAAATGTAATGTACGGCATTTGCATCATCCGAATTCTTAACCCTGAAAAAAATAAAAAAATATTGATAGTATTTCAAAGCAATCAAAACTACCTGAATTTATTTTTTTTTATTTTATAATTTTATATGACTTGCAATCACACAATAAAACGAACCTCAGTGTTTCTAATTGATATATCGAAAGGAGGTAAGACAACTCGGCGAACGTCATTTGCTTGGTGTAAGGTACAATTTCAGGTCGATTATTAAGAATCGTAAGCAACGTATTTTTGAGGGAGAGAAAATCGGTCTAAAAGCAAAAAAAAGTGTTTAAATCAAAGTCGAAACAATACATATTGCCTATCACGTAAAATTTATTATTGTAAAAAAAATCATTTAAATAAGGTAATATATAGCTTGTTCGTTTTTCTATTTTATTGTAAATAATTTGTAATTTATTGCTTGTTCGTTTTTCTATTTTATTGTAAAAAAAGTTTTTTTAAATATGAGAGCTAAACCCGTATTACACATCATATTTGTACCTGCCCAAGTTTATCGCCCTTGATGGCCGTATTATAATGCAAATCTGATCTCAGGTGTTCCTTAAATATAAGTAGGGGTGACTTAACAGCGATCATAGAAACGCATCGGAACCATTCGCGGGGCCAGACTGAGCGTTCTCGGCTAAAGCCCAAGAGGACACAGTAAAGCCAAAAATCGCGAAACAGTTTATGCATCCGGGGCTTCGGCGAATGCACGAATGGAATATTTTGCATTATCTATTACGTAAAAATTACAATTATGATATATAAACACTGGTATGATAAAACGACTTATAAAATGTAATATTAAGTTTTGAAGAATTTTTTCGAATATCAACTCATGAATAAATTAGATCTGGATGCATAATTAGGTAATTACACAAAAGATAAACATGGGGTTACACAATAATTCATTTCACAGATAATTTTTAAACACTACAAAGGTATGTTCAATTGGCAAACACATCTCAACAATTTTTTGAAAGTTATGAGACTACAGACAAACCTGCCATCTTAAGGAATATCAAATCCGTTTACATTTTTTCCTAATCAAACTTAGTTAGTCAGGTTTAAACATCGAAAATTTTAGAAAAAAAGGTCAAAAAAAAACAAAAAAGATTCAAAAACAAAAATAAATTGAATTTTAATTTTTGCATATTCTCAATATTTAAACTGTTAAATTCAAACTTCAAATAATATTTTTATCAAAAACCGATAATATCGTGTCGTTTTTAAGTTTGGACGCGAAATATTTTGTATTATCTAAATGCCGATGTAAAAGCTTGATATATTAATAAAATTTATTTATTTGTGATTATAAATATAAGTTATAAGGGATTTTTGTATGCAAAAAAGATTTTTAAATTTTTTTCTCTTTAGGGTATATTTAGATCTGTCAATTCGGTCAAAAAAGGCCATTTTTATAGAAGGATCTAAGGAGCCAAAGACGGAAAAAACTAAGAAAAAACGAAAAATATATATGAGATTAGGCCATCAAGGGGTTGCATTCTTTTATGTTTTCATAAAAATTACGTTTCTGACATTGATAGTTGTTGACCTGTGAGTAATACAACGATTTATGAACAATTATATAAAAATATTAATGATAATTCTTACATTTGCGATGAGTGGAATAAGTACACCCATATTTTCGGCATTCGCTAGTGCCTTTATATTTCCGGCAGTAAAGTTTGAGGGATCGAGGCCATAATTAAACACGGTAGAGGCGCCTATCGTATTTTGGTAGAGCGAGCCTAATTTTATAAAAACTTATACATATAACAAACATACTTCATTGATAAAGACTAGTTTTCAATTTCTTAGCTAAAATATTCTTCATGTAAATAAATAGTGTTAAATTAAAAAAAAAATAAAACATCTTGTATTATAATTTTTTTTAATCCACTAAAAAAACAAACAAATGCTATATTTACAAAAAAAACATGAATAAAAACATGATTTATAAAACATAATATTTAAAAATACCTGGGCCAACTCCTCCAAGTAAAGCAAGCGACCCAGTTGAGGCATAATTACCTGCCAAGTTTAGCCCTGTTGCATGCGTAAGTGGTGCAGACCTAAAAATTCATAAGGTAACTTATAGGGTCTGTCAACTTTAAAAAGTAAAAGGGCAAAAGGTTTAATGTTCATTTAATACACATCGTATAAACATAAATATTTAATACATAAATCATGAGAATACACAAATGTAAATAAGGGCACGTACAAAGTGAGCTTTTATTTTCGTGAAATTTTCAAAATTTTGAAAAATTTTATTTGGTGATAAAACGCAAATTTTTGAAAAGTTGCCAAATTTAGTATATTCACATAAAATGCTTTTTCTGAAATAAAAAATTTTACAAAAAATCAGAATTTTTAAAATTTTACGAAAATAATAACTCACTTTGCACGTGCTTAAATAAAAAACATATAAATTATCATTCATAAAAGATTGTACGTTAAACTAATGGCTCCTCCTACTAGGGCGGCGGCCCCACCGATATCTGAGGGTTGGGGGAAGGCTATGGCAGAAAATACCGTACCTCCCTTTTCGCTAAACAACGTTTTTTGATTATCCAACCCAAGTTGGACAAACACTTCGAGCACGCGCAAAAGGCTATCCATTTGCCATGACTCGGCAATAGGCATGGGGGGTGGTATGGGCGGAACTGCGCTGTGAGACGTCGGTAAATGTTCCGTTTTCTATAGCATTATAAAGATAAATGTATACATAGGCTCGTGAGGAAGAATACAATAATAAGGCAGAGATCGAATAAAATTGGGGTTTAAGGTTTTCCCCATAAAAGGGCGCCATGTTTAAGGCTATGATTCATCGTGGTAAGATTTGCTCGCACGCCGGCGACCTACACATTAGGCACATTTTTTAGGGCCTACTGCCTTAGTAGGCCACTTAGCATATACAAAGTGATTGCATGTGTTCTATTTATCAAAGAAAAAAGACGCTTATGCATGGATTTGAACGCCCAACATTCTGCGTGATAGATGAAGCCACTAAGCTATCTGAGCCAATAAATCGAATAAAATAATTATAGGTACTTTATAAATGATAGAGTCAATAAAGATAGGCATTTTATTATCAGATTTAGTTAAAAAAATTTCCCTAAAAAATTATCAAATAAGACAACAGCAAACATATTAAAAATTTTGTTCTGAAAAATTACAGCTATCGATAGAATTGAGCCTTTGAAAGGCATAGACTAACTTTATCTAATATTATTTGCCCATATAAGTAGCATTTTAAAAAACATTCTAGTTAAGAGTAATTGTTGAAAAAAAAAATGCCAAAAGGCCGATATGTGCATATTTATCGACAGAAAAAAGGAGTATAGTGGCTTAATACAATTATATTTTTTAAGCAATATTCTGCAATTAAAAAAACAAAATTTGCAAAAAAATTGAAAATTTGAAACAATAATTAAAATCGCATTTTTCTTATATAAGTGCAAAATTAAAATGGGTCCATTAATTACTAAAAAAGGCAAGGTAAAGTTCTGGCATAATGAGTTCTATTATTTATTGTGCAGCATAACTAATTAAAAATTCAATTATGCTATTCTAATATCTTTTAGTCAAAGTATTTATATGTGATATGCGCATTTCATCCAAATATTTTATTTAACTAAAAATAGATTTATGATACAAAAATTTTAAAATTGGTAATCCATTTAATACGGATCTTTTATCAACATGAATGCGTTGTAGATTAGTAATTCAACTAACTTTAGGTTCTATGCTGGCCTCTCTACCGACTTGTCTCAAGCCACTTTGGGATGAAAGGATGGAAATATTAGATTTCTCTTCCGAGATCGTATGTAATCTATTCAACTTCCCTAAAGCTGTACCTAAATGACCAATGGTGCGTATAGCACTGGGCTTTTCGACGTGAGATGTAGAGCCTAGACAAATTGAAAAAAAAATTAAATAATTTATTTCAAAAATATATGTAATAATTTATTTCAATAACTTAAAACAAATTTTCTAATACAAACAAAATAAGGGGAAAACTTGATTTTGAGGGCAATGTTTTGCTGGCAGAATCAATTTCGTTTTCACCAGTAGGTTGTGCTGGCGGTCGCATAACTTTACGAATTGGAAAGCTCCCAAAGTTAGATACCACAATGCAAAGCGTTTTTAGTATTTCCAATGAGGCTCGCCTTTATTTTATACAAGTAATGTGTAACCTTATTAATATTTTGTTATACATTTAAGAAAACTATAGAGGCTAACTTTAATTAAATAAAATTAAATATTCGAGATAACTGCTATAGAAATGGTTATAGCGCAAAAGTCAATGTAAATTTTAATATTGTAAAATATTTTGCAGATAATTATATCCTATGTGAAAAAGTAAAAAAAACTTGTAGCATAAATCAATGGCCTGAGTGTTTGATTTACCGGCAAAGGAAGATTGAGACGCCTTGAGGATAACCATAATAAAAAGGTCCATAATTTCTTTGTATATTTTTTCCTGTTTAGACATTATCAAAAATTAATATATTGCGAATTCGGTATATCAATACTCAAAAATATTTTAAATATTGTTTAGTTAGTTATTTATCGCATCCAAAAAATCGTAAACAAATATTTAACTAAAATTTCCAGTTTTTAAAATTACAAAAAATTGATAAAATACATCGGTAGCGGGGTCCCCAGTGCCTAAAGAGGCGGCAAACAGCATATTTCCCAATTGTCGAATAATGAGAATATCCAAGCAATCAGAAGGCGGGTGACCGAACCGTTGCAAGAAAATGGTGAGCACCGAGTCCATAACTAGCGGAATATCTCTCAGCTGTATGGCGAGTTCTCCCAAAGACACGATGGTATTATGGGCAACCATTGAGGTATCTCTGTGACAAGAGCAATAAAAATTTACCAAAGTTACACAGCTCGACAAATTTTTGAGATATAAAGCTAGATTAGCAAGCTTACCATCTTAATCCATTTACCATTTTTTCTAATCGAACATTGTAAGCCAGCTAAAAACATTAAATATTATTAAAAAAATGTTAGAACAAAAAAATATTTAAAAAATTTATATATAAAAAACAGCTAAACCATTGAATTTAAACTTCAAATAATATTTTTATTTCAAACCCGATAATTATCTTATCTTATTTAGGTAGGTGCTGAATTCTGTATAACCTAAATGATATAAAAGCCTGATATACTTAACCATTTTTTTTTCATTATTTGAGATGAAAAATAGAAGTCGCAGGTGATATCAATATAAATGAATTTTTTTTATAATTTCTTTAGGTATTCTCCAGGTCGCAGAATCAATCATTGTAAAATTGGTATTTTTTCGATATTTATCTATAAAATTGCCAAGTTCATATTATAAGTTGAAAAACAGAAATTATATATGAGGTAAGGCCATCATAGAGATCATTTTTCTGAAATGTCATGATATTCGTTAGCAACTCATTAATTTTTGTCGACCTGTATAATAATACGAACAATTTTCGATTACTAATAGCCTGATGTGTCCTTTATCAAAAATAAATGTACGTCTAAATCAAATTATAAATATTGATGCTAAGGCAAAGCTTGAAGATTAGAATAAAAAATATTAGGGTGATAATAACCAAGGTAACAACAAAGCTACTAAAAAAATAGTGTTTCTAGTATCCCTAAATGTATAAAAACTTGGCAGATGCATCGGCATAATAGAGTCGTCCTGAAACAGAAGCTAATAAGGCTTGTACACAATCCGTGTCTCGTTCGTATATTGCACGTAAGGCCCTATTTCAAAAATTGAGTTTTAAAACAAAGTGATTCTCAAATGTCCCTTTTCCTAAAATTTCAAAATTTTACGATTTAGGATCTAAATGTAAAAATAAATGAGGTAGACACATACTTGCAAATATTAACGACCGCAGTTTGACACAAATATTCAAAATGCGTGTATTGAGATGTAATCTTGGGCTCATATCCTGCAACTCCAGTGACCGACGATCGAAGTCTGGAAATGCTTGTTACCGTAAAGTAGTTGCTCCCGGTCCAACTTTGGTTGTACCCGGCCGACGTGTAATTCAACTTCTTTTTGATATCCATTTCCTATGCCATACATTTTTAATTTTAACGTAATGATAAAAATGGCTTACAAAATATTTTGCAGGGCTTCAAAAATGATTGCAAACAGTTGCATAAAATATATTGTATAATGCAATATCAAAAAATTTAAATATATATAATCATGTATTGATATAAAATTTTAAATTATAACGAGATTTTAATAAGTTCACAATTCCAATTACAAAGCTGAACAAATATCAGTGTTACAAAATATAAGTTTATAAGAACAAAAAAGCATGCATCCCCATGATGGGCTTATCTCATCAAATATTTTCCATATTTCTTAGTTTATACAGGCTTTAAAAACTTAACCGTCCAAATCAAAAAAATCCTTTTAACAAATTTTGCGACCAAAATACCATGAGGCAAAATTAAGAGGTTCTAAAATATTTAAATATAATAGTGAAGCTACCAATGTAACAAAATTAACCAACTCAAAAAAAAAGATTTTTTAAGTATTACACGTATATTAGGCTCATCAGCCTCAGTCAAATAATATGGAATATTTCACTTCAAAACTTTAATAGACACAGATTTTCCAATGAGTTTTATAAGAAATATTATTTTAAAAGTAAATATAAATACGAAACCGGCTATAACGGTTGTAAATAAAAAAATCAAATTTTCTTCCACTAACTCAAATATATTTTTAATTATATAATTTAGCATTTATATCCAAAATAAATGAATCTTTTTACATATTGTCTATATGATAAGTGTTTTTATTTTTGTGTATTATTATTTTCGTGTTTTCTAATTTTATATATAAAAATTTTTGAAAAAGTAATTGTAATTGTACTTGTAATTAGTAATTAATTACTTGAAAATTTATGTAATTGTAATTAATTGTAAGTAAGTACTTTTTTAAAAACAGTAATGGTAATTAGTAATTAATTACATTTTTTCTAAAGTAGTTGT
>CM060243.1:13523925-13594457 GCA_030555515.1 Acutogordius australiensis
AATGATAATGATTACTTTTAAAAAGTAATTGTGCCCATCCCTGATTGTATAATGCAATATCAAAAAATTTAAATATATATAATCATGTATTGATATAAAATTTTAAATTATAACGATATTTTAATAAGTTTACAATTCCAATTACAAAGCTGAACAAATATCAGTGTTACAAAAAAGTTTATGAAAACAAAAAAGCATGCATCCCCATGATGGGCTTATCTCATATATATTTTCCGTTTTTCTTAGTTTTTTCCGCCTTTGGCTCCTTAGATCCGTCCAAATCAAAAAAATAGCCATTTTAACAAATTTTGCGACCAAAATACCTTAGTAAAAAAAAAAATTAAGAGCTTTTCTATATAAAATTCCCTTGTAACTTATATTTATCATCTCAAAAAATAAGAAATAAAATTAGTATATCAAGCTCTTTCATCAGCATTCAAATAATATGGAATATTTCGCGTCCAAACTTAAATACGACACGATATTTTCGATTTTATAAAAATATTATTTGAAGTTTAAATTTAACAGTTTAACTGTTGTAAATAAAAAAGAAAATCAAATTGTTTTTGAATCTTTTTTGTTTTTTTAACATTTTTTTCTGAAATTTTCAATGTTTATAGCTGACTAACAAAGTTTGATTAGAAAAAACGGTAGACGGATTTGAAAATCTCTAAGATGGCAGGTTTAATCTCCGTAATTAGCTCATAATTCTCAAAAATTTGTAGACCTGTGTTAAATTTGGACTTGCAACGATATATATATACATAAGTTAAAATTGGCACATATTACTTGTTCTTTGTATAATTTAGCAAGCGGGGAAGAAGGTTTTAGCAGAAAGTCCAACAGTGCGGGTATGATAATCGTTTGTGCCAGGTAAGAATCTTTCTCCGCCAATTTCCCCAAGGCCTTAAATTTATTTATATAAAACACACATTATAATTTATTCTAAAAAAAGGCTACCAAATAAAAAAAATTAAGTTACAAATCTAATGTCAAAAACCTTTAAGCACACGATTAACAGCGGCATATGAGCTATAATAATGCGGATACTGTAGGAAGATGAGATTTTTTCAATGAGTTTCGTAGTAAATGCTTCAATAGCTAAATATGCATAATAAAGATATTTTTAATGAGAAATTTTAATATAGTATTTATTAGTGTTAGATATATTACAATATCTAAATAGCCCGGTGAATATATATTGTACAAATATGCATAAGCAATAGAAACTGCAAAATACTTTCTTCTCGATTGACAGCCCATATGAGAATTTCGATGCAAAGTGAATTTGCTTTAACGCAAAGATCAAATTTTTTATGAGCCAGGGCGGGTAAATGATGCCTTAGCTGACCGACCTTGGTACCACCCTTATCTGCGTCCGGAGATTTTCTTCCATCGCTTCAAATGATATAACAATTCATATATAAAATTACTAATTAAATATGTAAGCTCGCATAAAAATATTTAAAAAAAAACTTAAGAGAGAAGAGTACAACCTAGTTTGACACTACTTACATTCTAAAAATTGCTTTTTTTTTAATTGTATTATATAGTCCCCAAAATAATTTATACGTTTTTGATCGTCTATCTTTCTTTTCGCCATATTTATCATTCCCGTCAAATTCGGGTGATTGTAACAAATCGTGATGCGTAAAATTAAAGAGGTCAGCTTGACCAGCTAGGAAAATAGCTTGAACAAATTGATGAACATCGTCCATTATGGCACGCGTTGGATCTAAATATAAAAATATAATTATTAAAGGAATATTCTAATAATTTTCATTGATCCGATTGAATTATGTATAAAATACAAAAATATAAATAAAAAACAAAATCGGAACCATTATCAATAAAATATCCATTTAATCCGATATTCTAAATGTATAATCTAAAGTTTTTATTTATAATATATATTTGTTTATTTTTTCTAGAAATTTTTGTCAGTTTGGCATTTAAATAATTAAGCCTAAAACCTCTCTACAAGTAATTTACCATTTAATATTTACAGATACAATATTGGTAACAACAAATATGATTAAATAAAGACCAACATACAAAATGTAATAATAGTTGAGAAGGAAAAGAAAATTTTAATATACTGAGATAATCCTTCAAGACATAATGGAGAAATTTAAGGGATGTGTAAAAGAGAACTTCCTTGTATGAATTATGGAGGTATGAGTAATGAGTTGTCTATCAAAATATGATATTTAATAATTCTGTTAACTTAAACAAATCTTTCAATTTTTTTATCAAACTAAAAAAATTTATTGTATAGATAAATATAGAACTAATAAAAGGATGCAAATAACTGATTACATTGCTAAAGTTTATTGTAATAATATCCAGGGTAAGGATAAAATCCCGTTCTAACAACCGTTTCACCTATGTATATAGAATCATTAAAACAGGTATAACATAGTTAAATAAATTTAAATAAAATCAACACAAGTTACAATTTTTATGAATTGCAGGGCCTGCTGCTCATTGTATTTGGGATTAGTCAATTTATCACGTTTGTAAGGGTACGCCTTGGCTACGTACTCAGCAAACGTCCCTTTTATGGCATTGTGAAAAAAGTAGATGGTTGGATCTAACGTGTGCTCGTCTTTATGTGAAAATGCATTATCAGGGCGCGATTCTAAATATGTGCAAAATATATAACATATATATAATACATTATATGACAAAAATTTAAAATAAGTAATATAGTGTATAATTTTGCGACGATTCTCCTAATGCCTCCAATTTTTTTATGGGTCTAATATATAAAATTTCTAAACATATGAATATCCAGAAAAACTATTGTGATATTTTGATTCAGCGTGAAAAAACAAGTCAAAAAAATTTCCTTTAAAAATTTCAGCAATTAACCAAATTTTAGGACAGATGGGATATATTACAAAAACCAATAATATAAAAAAAAAATAAAAAAATTTATATACATAAAAAATTTAAATGCCTTATATTATAAATGAATGCTTAATCTAAATATGTTTTTATTTTTGTTTTACTTGGGATTTATAAAATAGCGAGAGAAATCTGAGGCATTGGGAAAATTTTTGATTTTTATCAGCCAAACTTGACCTATAACAATAAATGCTCTAATGCAATAGAAAATGATGCGAATTCAATGCCTTTTTATTAATCCAAAACTTTAATGCTAAAATAATTATTTAGCTTGAAAAACAACTTATTTTTTTCAGTATTTTTTTAAGCAAGTCATTAAGTTTATTTAAAGCATATTTCTTGCAAAACATACTTTCCTGGGCGATATTTATATGATTTTCACTATTTTGCATATTAGCAGCAAGGTTATTATTCGAATGTTTGGTTTTAGTAGATAGAACATTCTCAGTTTGTGGGTTAATAATAGGCGCGCCTCTTGTTTTATTAATATCAGTAGTGGGCAATGGAGGATCCCGGGTTAGAGAAATAGGTAATTTAACGCTAGGAAGTAACCATTGCTGTAAAACTCCTGTTAAGAAAAATCAAACTTGAGGAGAAAAAGGATCAAGAAATTAGAAAAGTTTAGAGAGCAAAGCACTGACCATGCAAGGAGAATCATGCGGGAAAAGGATAAAATTACCTCTAACTCATTCCAAATAAAAACAACGATCAGTATGAAACATGCATAACACAGGTCAACAAATATTTATGTCAGAAAGGAGATTATTATGAAAACATAAAAGAATGCATCCCCATGATGGCCTAATCTCATATATGTTTTTCGTTTTTCTTAGTTTCTTCCGTCTTTGACTCCTTAGATCCGTCTATAACGAAAAATGGCCTCTTTTGACCATATTGACAGATCTAAATATACCCTATAAAGAAAAAATTTAAAAATCTTTTTTGCATATTAAAATCCCTTGTAACTTATATTTTTAATCACAAATAATGGGAAATTTTTTTTATAAATATATCAAGCTCTTACATCGGCATTTAGATAATACAAAATATTTCGCGTCCAAACTTAAATACGACACGATATATTATCGGTTTTTAATGAAAATATAAAGTTTAAATTTAACAGTTTAACTATTGTAAATATGCAAATATAAAATTTCAATTTATTTTTGTTTAAAATCTTTTTGGTTTTTTAACCTTTTTTTCTAAAATATTCAATGTTTATAACTGACTAACTAAGTTTGATTAGGCAAAACGCGGATTTGATATTCCCTAAGATGGCAGGTTTGATCTCTGTAGTTAACTCATAACTCTCAAAAAATTGATAATTAAAATCAGATGACAATGCACAATCATTCAAAAATACATCATTATCATTTCAAACCACTCCGAAGCTGCTAGGTGGCCTGTTTAAGCATTAGGAGCCCTAAACGATATGCCTAAAGTGAGAGCCTCAGCTAGACCTAGGTCGCAGGCGTGCGAGCAAACCTTACTATTTAACCCGTCGGCAATATTAATTGATTTGTTCAAGTAAAAAAGTCAAAGCCCTAATCGGGTATGGCGCCCCTAAAAGGGGAAAGGTATGTGGGAAACCCCAAACCCATTGTTTTTTTAACACCATATTTATTTCCGGCTGTTGCTAGTGAAAAAAAAATTGAAGAAAAAATCGAACGCATTTGATTAACATTAAGGTAACTAATGTTAAGAAATTTAAACTTTTTTGATAAATTATTTTAATTTTTTAGGCATATCCTAAAACGGCTAAATTACATTAATTCTAATTTTTTGATATTAGCCTCACAATTTTAAAATTACAACTAGCCACAGCCTTTCCCCCAACTTTAAATTTTAACAACAGAACATTTTGCAAAAAAATATCCCTAATATCAACCCTCACTCAGAACCCTCAATAATCCATATGCCTTACAGGTTAATATTTTTACTAGCCAACGAAACTTTTGCCTGTTTTATTAACCGAGCAGGATCCTCCCTATCGTTAGCCAAAGGGCGTCATGATAATTAAGGCGTGGTTTCTTTACCCAAACGTTAAGCCAGGTCAATTAAATTTTATAGTCAGACCTATGTCTATGCTTATACACCTGATTATTTATTAGCTATCATCCTTTAAAAAACTAGCCAAGTTCAATGAAAGGCTAGAAAGCCCAAATCCCCAACGTTCTAACATGGGACACAACATCAGATTGGAATGAAGCGGCATTTGTACTTCTACTAGACTATGTTACCTCTCTTTTTCTAGTTTTTTCGCTAAATTTCTTTTTTGTCCACACTGATTATTTTTCACAAAAAGCCAAAAATGAAACTTGTGACTTGCTCAATGACTAAATAATATATAAAAAAATATGCAATTAAACTAATTTCAAAAATATATTTTTAAATTAAAATAAAGGATTTATTTGATAACTTAGACGCAACTTTAAACATTATACTATTTTGTTGTTTTGTTACCAATCTATTAGAATAAACCAAAAAAAATTTCATGAAAAGTTAAGGTTTGAATTTATTTATTTACCCAAATATTTAAAAAATATTTATTCTTTTTTTGAGTCTAGCAGAAGATGAGTCTAATCATGACATTCAATGTATATAGGAACGAAAAAATCAATAGGGCCTAAAAATAGAGAATTTTATGCTAATTTTGAAGGCAATCAGGCGACCAAGGTTTATTATAATAATGTGTAATTCAAAATTTTAATTTTTTAATTTTACAATTATTTTAAAATCTAATTAAATTAGACAAAAAATGTAGTCTTTGTTAACTCATAATATTAAGAATTTTATTTGTATATAATCATATTTTCAATATATTTTGGTTTTAGAGCCATGAAGTTAAACTGTCAGTCTGGACATTTTTAAATTTTAATGTTTAGGGCAGGCTGATATAATTCCAGTAAAAGAACATATCAAATATGAATAGAAGTAAACAAAGTAGGATTAATCTAAATGGCATCCAATGTTCCTGTATACCTATGTAACAAATTTAACAAACCACAAGAGCTATATTTCAATAAGAACATTTATGATAAAATATTAAAACTATGAATTCTCATGCAAAAAAGCATAGATTGCATTCAGATGCGTTCATTTTGTTTAATTTAAAAAGAGTTAAAAAAATATGTTTATTTTAAACACAAGCGGACAAAATTTAATTTAAATGTCCATATCCACATAAAAGCAAATATAAGGTTGCAAACTATTTGTTTATTTGGAATCGTGTTGAGATGATTAAAATTAAAGTCATAAAAATACGTACGCCTATAATTAAAAAATTACAATTTTTCTTTAAAGTTAACCTAACTAAAAATATGTCTGTATATATTTTTGTTAAATTGGACATTCTTGAAGCTAGAACACAAAACATTAAATTACAATGTTAATTAGAGAAATTTAATAATTTCACACTATGATAAAAATTTTAATGTTTAATTTTAAGTCTTATCGCAAAAAAAGCCATTTTTTGTTAATATCTCACCTTTCAATATTATAGGTTTAATGTAAAAAAAGGATAAAATCTAACAGTTAGTATAATTAATATAATCATTTTTATCCTAAGGCCACTTACAAAGTGAGTTTATGTTTTTTTTTGAAAAAAAGCGAAATTTAAAGATCTTATGTATTTCAATTAAGAGGAGAAAAATCGTTCAAAGTGATTTTATATTTACAATAAAACGTCGTAAATAAACTAAAAGATATACAATGAAATTTGTATTAATAAATAATTCATTTAATAGTCTTTAGAAGACTCATTGTATTAATTTTTATATAACGTCATTATATCAATGTAAAATAGAAAAAAAAAATTAATTTTTTCAAACCTTTACTTTGCACGTGGCCTACATATAAATATAAAAGTAAACATTGCTCAAGTTTAAATGCTTATGCCGTGCAACAATTTATACATCAAATTTTGTTTAGGGGTATAACAATTGTAAAACATTTAAACCATTCCGCAAAGTCCCATTGGTTCCTAGATTGTATGTGGCGGGAAACGTTTCACTGATATTGTTTTCAGCACCAGTGTAATACTGAATCGTACTATCCTCCAACAACATTTTCTTACGTTTTTCTGGATCTTCTGCTAAAAAATTATCGCCAGATTTTGATGGCAATGGAAGACGGTAAAAACTTAAGCTTAAGTTTTGTGGGGACCCTGAGGTACAATAATTTAGGCAATAATAATAAATAATAATAATTGATAATAATAATAATAATATTAATAATAAAAATAATAATAATTAATAATAATAAAAATAATAATAAATAATTATAATAATAATAATATAACTAAATAGAATATAAATAATAATAATAATAATAATAAATAATAATAACAATATTAATAATAATAATAAAAATAATAGAATAATAATAATAATAATAATATTAAATAAAATATAAATAATAATAATAATAAAAATAATAATAATAATTATAATAAATAGAATATAAATAATAATAATAATAATAATAATAATAATAATAATAATAATAATAATAATAATAATAATAATAATAATAATAATAATAATAATTAATAATACTAACAATATTAATAATAATAATAATAATAATAATAATAAAAATAATAATAATAATTAATTAATAAATAAAAACAATAATGATAATTAAAAGCAAAAGGGGCGTTTTAAAAATTAATTATGTCAACAGAAGGAATTATGTTCATTATTAAGATTGGCAATTTTTTGCTATAATGATTATTAACAAAAAAAATAAAAATTAAAAAAAAAATTGTAAATTAATCTAATTTAAATAAAAAATAAAACAATAAAGATAAGAACGAAAATAATCATAATTAAAAAACAAATGCTTACCTGAATGTGAAGAAAACAAAGGCTTGGTATATGGAATATGTGATGAAACCTTTGGAAAATTTTTATAAGCCAAAGTATGATTTGCTATTGTGGAATAGGGAAAGGATGAAGGAAATATTTCAGAAAATATATTTGGTCCTCCACTGCTCTCATTGATAAATGTAGGTTGGCCAATGGACCGTAGGAAACCGGATATTAAGGGGATTAAAATAAGAATGTCGGAATCTAGATTTATAATAATAGTTAAATTAATAAATTTAAAAAAGCAAAAATGCTTGTGTATTTTATAATTTTGAAATCACACCTCAATTCAAAATATGCTTGATATTACCATATTTTGCATCTTGTAATTGTAAAAAAATATAAATTAAGACTTAGGAAAATTAAAAACCTTATTAATCTTTTGTGCTATTTTATATAAATTGGTAACAATTTCCTATGCCACTGGTTTAGTTTTGCATTATCCCACCCACTCTAAGTCAATTTTCAAGTCAATAAAGAAAAAGGGCAAGAGAAATTTTTTTGTATAAAACAATTTATAATTAAAGAAAGTTAGTTTTATATTATTTATATTGCCATTTTAGAAACATTGCACAACCATAAAAGTTATTTCTCACCTATCTATTTTATTTATTACATTATATTGAAAACAAATAGTGTTGAATATAGGTAAAAGGCAAAAATGAGCATTATAATGAAAGTAAATATGAAAAAAATCTTCCCAACATCCTCATAATTTATCAAAAAAAGTATCAAACTTTAACAATACTTTATAAGTTTGATTTTTTTTTAAATGTAACAAATTTGATATGAACACAAATATTTTTTTTTAATAAATTATGTGATAGGGCATTTTCAATCAAAGTAGCCAAAATTACCTAAAATAGGCCTACCATTTTGATATTCAGTCTTAATATGATAACAATTGTCAATTAATTTATTAATTATATCAATCAGTGTTCCCAATATCTATATAAAATAATAATATAAATTTTTATTTAAATACTTTTGAAGAAATTATTCATTTAAACCTCATCTTGGCTTTCTGGACTTCTAATACAAACTTCATTTAAAAGTGAACACAAGCAAAAGAAAAATTCTTCAGCCAATGGAATTTCTAAAAAAATAAATTAACTTAATTACTATGCTTTGAGAATTTGTAAAAATCAGTTGACCAAATGGCCTGAGGTAGAATTTTAACAAAATTTAAGAGATAGCTTAAAATCTCATTTTTAAACTATAAATATAGATAGAAGATATAAAACTTCCAATTCAGAATCAAGGAAATATATGTAAAGAGCTATAAGTGCTTGACATGATGGAACAGTAATTTCACATTTTTCATTGTCAGAATTAAGCTCATATATGGGACAATATTCAATAATTCGAATTACCTATAAAAAAAATAAACTTTGTTTATTATTAATTTTTTCATAAATCGGCATGTACCCTATTATAAGATACACTGGATGTCGCCAAAGAACGAGCTAATGCTTTTAAATCATTGAAGAAAAAGTTATTTGGTACAGGCATGATTCCAAGCAGACGACTTTTGTGCAACCTCTTTCACATGAAAAACATATGAGTAAAATTTCATACAGGCACTTTAGGCCGTCATGGCTTATAAATTTAAATTTTTTATTAAAATTTTGAGTTTATATAAACCCCAGCACATTAAAAATTTCAAATATTTTAAAATATTATATAATGCTGGTAGGCACGTAGGCAGAACTTTTTCTAAAGGGGGGCAAGAAATTTTAGGAGAAAAATTAATGAATTACATTGTTGCTTAATGAATGATCATATTATGTGACTAGCATAAAATATTTATTTATATTGCATCATAATTAAATTAATGTATGACATAAATTCAAGAAAAATTATATAAAGAAAATAAAAATATTTAAGAAATTGATATTCTTCTAGGATCTATTGAAAACCACTCTAAAGTTTGAAATTCAGTGTTATCTATTATTTCTTTAAAAGTATATATAAGTAAAATGCATTGTATTAGAATACCTGGTGTTAAATTTTGGTGTTTATATCAAACAGCTTAACAAAGCAATTAAAATTTAATTGCTGTTTTGATATTAAATTGACCTATAGTTATAGTTAATATAGTAGTTGTTTTAATGAAACAATTTTATTATATATATTTAATTGAGAAATCAATATTTAATTTATATTAACCAAAAGATACATAAATATCAATTATAAAATAAATTATAATATTAAAATATACTTTTTTCTTAGAAGGCTCATTTTCTCTGGTTTTTTTGTGGAAATAGTCAAAGATTTTGTTCTGTTTACCGGTATTCATTAATTTAAAAAATCAGATAAAAAAACATCAGTTTTTATATATTAAATTTGAAAATAATCTTATTAATATGGGGTAACCTATTAACAAATAATTATCAAAATTTTCATATTAGATTATGCTTAAGATATTTTTAAACACTAGGCGCATAAATTCAATAGTTAAATAAAAAATTTAATTATTATAACAAAAAGTATATTACTATTTTATATTTTTAATAGATAAAACATTTACAATTATGAAACATAATTATTAAGTTGTATATTACATGTTTATTTTATTATGACAAAAACACGTAATAGTACTTAATGATAATTCAGAAAACTTAAGCTAAATTTTGATATTATAATTGTACAATATATTTTATAAAGCCGCAAAATTGCCAAAAAATAATAAATATACCAGCATATATTCCGATTTCTGTTTAATAAATAAAAATTAGCGTTAAATTGCACAAAAAAAATAAAAAGCTATTTTTAAAGGGAGGCAACGGCCCCCCTTTGCCCCCCCCCCCCCCCCCCCCCCCTTCCCCAATACGTCGCTGGTCATTTTGTGACTTAAATAAATAATAAAATAAACTAGTAGTAAAATTTAGTCTAAATCAACATAATTTGTTTAGAAATTAGAAATTTTATTAAAGTCCATATAAGTCGTACATAGTTTTTTATGTTATAACCGTGAGTCATGGTTTAAATTTTACTGATATAATTGCAGCCTTGTTTTGAAAGTATTTCTTTCACAATAGTTTCACATGTTAGGTTTATAAAATATTTGTTTTTTAAAGAATTATTATTTATTCTATATAAAAATACTCTTTATGCTAAGTAACAGCTAAAAATAATTTATTATTTTAGAATAGTTTTTTTTAATAAATCCTTCTTGCAATATTCTACCAAACAATACAATATAATTAATAATATTGATACATATAGTTTATTGACAAAATATAAAAAATTAAAAAAAAAAATTATTATTTAAATTTTAAATTCTTTTCTATTTGCATTTTATGGTAACTTATATTGGTTTATAATATGCACGTATTTCCCTTTAGATTAATATAAAACTAAACTTAATAGTTTCAAACCTCTTGTTATAGAGGTTTATATTGAGGTCCGACGGATCCCACTGTAGCATTCGACAAATCTCATCCTGGCAATGCGAGTTAAATACTAAAAATACAATAAATTTGAATAATCTTTTACTACAATAAAAATAACGCCATATGCTACTGAGATTATATTAACAAGGAAACTAAACTTGCAGGAAGTGTTTAAAAGAAAGACACGTAGTAGCACAAATTAAGACTTAATCTTATAAAAAATTTGTGAGCGGGTTACGTTTATTTTGGTCGCTTATTAAAAGTTTTAACTCTTAACCCGCGATTAGCACTATGGGGTTTACCAGCATATCTTAAATTTTGAAATTATATATTATGTCATATTTTTGTGACTTTTTTTAATTTATAACACAGGTCAACATATATCAATGGCACAACCGTGAATTTTATAAAAATATAAAAGGATATATCTCCATGATGGCCTTATCTCAAATATATATTTCGTTTTTCTTAGTTTCTTCCGGCCTTAGCTCCTTACATCCGTCCATATCAAAAAAATGGCCTTTTTGACCGAAATGACAGATCAAAAATACCCTAGAAAAAATTTAAGAATTTTTTTTCATATAAAAATCCCGTGTAACTTATGTTTATCATATCAAATAGAGAAATAAAATTTTTTAGTCTATCAAGCTTTTACATCAGCATTTAGATAATACAAAATATTTCGCGTCCAAACTTAAATACGACACGCATCGGTTTTTATTACAAGTTTTATTTGAAGTTTGAATTTAACAGTTTAGCTGTTGTAACTATGCAGAAAAATAAATTTCAATTTATTTTTGTTTGTGAATCTTTTTTATTTTTTTTTTGACATTTTTTAGTTTAATTAGAAAAAACGGTAAACGGATTGGAAAATCCCTAACGCAGGTTTGATCTCAGTAGTTAGCTCAAAACTCTCAAAAATTTGTTGACCTGTTTAATAAACAAAACTAATAAATTTATTTCAAAAATAGAAATTCTACTCGGGTCATCATGGGCCCCACCTGGTCAATTTTAATGTTGAAAATTATAATACTGCCTCAATGTAAATTTAAACTAAATTAAATACAACCTTATTTTCTAGTTATTCATTAACATTGGCTTTACTTATCACGTATATAAAATGTTTGTTTAATGATATTAATTGTTCTTCTCTATAAAAATCTAGTTTTTTAAGTTTTATTTCATAATATTTTTTTTGCATGAATTATTCTTATAATGTTAGACCTAATAGGACAAAATAATCAATTAAGTTGATAAGTCCATACCAATTCCAATTTTAAACCTCTACAACTTTTAAACTTAATTTTTTTATAAATTTGAAAAAAAATACGTGCTTTTTAATTATAAACTAATATAAGTTATCACTAATGTTTATTGTAAATTTTATTTTACACTGAGTAGAAATAAATCTGAAAAATGGGAATTTTTTATTTTTCTATATTAGGGCGCGTTCAGACTCATTTCATTTTTGTAAAAAATTTTATAATTTTTAAAAATTGTTAAATTTTTACCTTTTGACATTGAACGCTTTTTTACAAAAAGTCGTCAATTTTGGTTATTAGCATTTAAATAATTTTTCTGAGAGAAAAGTTTTTAGAAAATTTTGAAAAAAAAAATAATAATAAAATTTCAAAAAATTCGAAATTTTTGAAATTTTTAAAATTTTTCAAAAAAAATTAAGCGAGTCTGAACGCGCCCTTACATAAAATAAATCTTGTCATTAAAATAAATGTAAATATTATTGATCAAATTGTGTTTTTAGATCTAGTAAAACAATTTTAGAAAAATACTTGAAAAAAAATATTTTGAAATAAAAAATTATTTTTGGCTATTATTTACCATAAAAACTATATTTAAAGATAAGAAAAAGTAATTTATATTATTGTTATACAATACAAACATATATACTTAATATGTAAACTATTTAAAAAATTACTAGAAAAAGGGGTTGCAATTTTTTAAGTTTAAATTTACTTTGAACCAATATCATGGTTTTTAATGAAATTAACCTTGAGGGGTCCATACGCAATAAAATTTCTGATTTCTAAACAAATTTTGTTATTAGATTAAGACCAAATTTTAATTACTTGTTTTGTTTATCAATATTTAAGAATAAAGTCACAACTTGGGCTAATAATATATAATATTTCTGAAGATTTTCAATATTAGAGAAGTGCTGGGGTCCATATGGACCTCACAGTGCAAATCGCGGGTTATAATGCAAGTTTTTAAATAAGTTTATACTAAATTTCCAAATTGCAAACTATATTTTGAAATAAATAGTGGTGGAATTTAAAAAGGCTACGTTGAGCTAAAATTTTGGAATTTTCAATCAGCCTGAGCAAGAAAGAACAGTGATATAATTAGTGGGAAGAGTTCTAGATTTTGGCTTTTGTTTGAATCACTGACCTGCAATTTGCTGCAGTAATGGCAATTAATGTTTCTAAATGTTATAACTTTGTAAAAAACGTTTATATTCTTTGGTCCCTAACGAACATGTGCTAAACAAATTATTTTGCTCATATATCAATTATCTAAAATAAAGCAAAAATAAATTATTTTTAAATTAGCAATAAATAATCTCAAACTTCATATATTGAAACAGGTAAGCCCACATACTGACTCAAAAAAATATCTCGTAATTAAACAATTCCATAACTTATAAGCATTGACAATATTATATTATCATTTAACTATTAACGTTCTTATTTAATGACCTTTTAATATGACCTACAAAGAAATAAATAAAAATTCGGGCGCTTGCTTATTTATGTTACCGCATTTTCTTAAGATGTTAAATATTAAAAGAAATCTAACATCAAGGATAATTATATTTTAAATATTTAATATGAGAAAACTATGTTTTAAAAAACCTCGGTAAATCATAACAAAATTAATTTTAAATTAAAAATTGTAAACAGCAAACATATAGTTACAAACTAGCGGGCAAGGTCAAATTACCATCATAAATAATATATTCTATATTTTTTTTGAAAATTTATAATCACTAATTTTTATTCAATGCAAGGAATCAATTTATACCTAATAGGTTTAAATCTAAAATAATTTATTGTTTGAACATCAATCTTAAAAACTCAGGTCAAAACCGTCCCTTTCTTGTTCTTATCAAATCAGTAAAAACTTAAATACTTCGAACACGAATTTATATAATTATTAATTATCCTTTTTTCCATATATTTCTTATTTAACCGAATACGTAGCCAATCATTTAATAAAAGTAACCCTTTTTACAGGCATGATTCAAAAAAGAAGATATAGATAAACATTATGACTTGAGTCATAATTTATATAAATTGTTTTTTAATTTAAAAAAATCAAAGAGTAAAATTTCCAAAATAATTTTTTAATTAGGGATAAGGTTTGTCGTTTAAACTTTACTATTAAGGCAAGAAAATAAATAAGGTTTGAGCATAAGGGCGCCAATTTTAGATATAAAAATAATGTTTAGAATTCTCGGATAAAACATAATTATAAAAAAAAATACATCAGCTTATCATAGCCAGTTTTTTTACATGGGTACCAAATTTATATGAAATAACGAAAAAGTTTTATTTTTATATAGTCGAATATTATTAAAAATAAATTATTTAGCCAATCATTTCGGTATTTAATATCAATTGATCTGATCTAATAATATATTGTACTACACACCATAGTATAAAATCAACATTTTAAAAACAAAACGTTTTTATGTATTTTTATTCTCGCATTTAAATAATAAAGACGCGTTTAAACTCATTTAATTTTTTTTTTCAATAATTGTAAAAATTATTTTTTTCAAAATCTTTTCTAATTATAAAGATTGGCGTTAAAAATTTAAAAAAAATGAAATGAGTCAGAACGCGCTTCAACAAACATCATTTTTTTGCAAAAAATACAAGTTTTTTTAAAGCGTGCCAAGAAACATTTTTTTTTTACTTTTTCAAATTTTCGTAATTTGCTTGCAAACTTCGCAATAGATTATGTAAATGGAGAAAATATATGACATAAGTCAAAATATACGTTTATTAGGGCGCGTTCAGCTCATTTCATTTTTTTTTAAATTTGGAATTTTTTAAAATTTTTTTTTTTTTTTTCAAGATTTTTTAAAAACTTTTCTCTCAGAAAAACTATTTAAATGCTAATAACATTGGCGATTTTTAATAAAAAAGCGTTCAATGTCAAAAGGTAAAAATTTTAATATTTTTAAAAATTTTAAAATTTTTCAAAAAAATGAAATGAGTCTGAACGCGCCCTTAAATCTAATTGTCTGTTCGCTATTATAAAATTTAAAAAGTGATTTTTATGCTCTTGCTTTTTTCTGCCATAGCTGGTTTTAGAGATATTTATAGGGCGCCAAAATTTAATCCAGAAGGTTTGATTATAATGCATAATAATATTATTTAGTTTTTTGTACGAGATTATACAAAGTGAAGTCAACACATGGTAAGTCATTCATTTAGATCATGGATTGATGAAATTTATTGATTACTTAATTAAGTTACGAATGCAATAAATTATTTTCAACTACCAACTATAAATTAGTTTAATTTAAATATTATCTATTAACTATGTATTTGATAAATATTTTTTATTTAACTAGGAATTAAATTAATAAAATATTTATAATAGTTCAATATTTTAACAAGGGCCAGATTATTTAATAGTTGTTTTATATTTTTTGGGTAGAAAATGACTTGTGAGCACTGAGATTAATAGAAAATATTTTTAAACAATGTATGCTAGTCTATAACCATATATCTAAACTCAATTATGCGACAAAAGCTAAATAAACTAAAAAGAATTCTAACCCAAACTAACTATTAAATTCAAAGTTACAATTAACAATTTTTTACCTAACTATTAATTATAATTTAATTAAATTTTTTACGGGTTTTATTAATGATTAGAACGATAAATAATTTTGGTTTAACTATAACTTAACTTAGTTAATTTTTTTGGTTAACTCGCCCATCCATTGTAAATGTTGACGCAAATTAAATTCAATTTGATGTTTATAAAACAGCAGTTTCTCGTTAGATTTTATGATGGTCGTGAAACGAAAGTCAAATCTTTTTCAGAGAGCAAATAACCAATAAGAATAAAAACGTTTAGATATAAAATTTGGATTAAAAAACTATAATTTTTAAATTTTAAGTGGCAAGTTTTAGACTATGTCCATAGATTCGGGGTCCAGTGTCAATTTTAAGGACCCAATATACAATATATGGCAGTGCAAAATATCTGGAAAATTTTGGGACAAGAATTAAAAATGAATTGTTTAAATTTGCAATTATATCTAATTTGGGCTAACAGTTAAGATTCGTGCTGTATTGCCATAAAATTATTAAAAGTCGGCTGGCAAGACTTATAAACTTAGGCTCTTTGAAAAAAATTTAAAGTATTAATCGAAGAAATATTTTTTTTATACAGATTTATGCGGCTTATCTCAAACGGAATTAAATGATATTCAAAGTTTTTATGAGTAATTATATTTTGATCAATATTTTTCGCACAATGTAACGCAACTTTTTCTGTAAATTTTGTTGCTTATAGCATTGTCGTAAAAATTTTCTATTTCCTAGCATTCGCCAAAAATAACGTTTTACATAATTTTTATTTTTAAAATCAAATAGATTAAACATTACACATGGTTCATGGTTTTTAAATGGTCAAAATAAGAAATTTTATTTTAGGCAAAGCGCATTTGGCACCAACACGAACATGACACTGGTCAGCGGCCGAGGCAACAGTGAAATGGAGGTCGTTCTACATATACCCCAATCCATTTTTATTAAAGTTGAAACAAGGACTATGTTTTATACCATGAGTCAATATGCACGTCATGATCTGTTCTACTATATGTCGCGCCATCAAGCCAAGGTAGTAGGCTGTTTTGCCCAACCATGTAATTTCAAGTGGAATTGTAGTTTAAGAGTATATTGATAGTATAATAACGCGTCCACAATAGCCGTAGGATGTGTGATGGGGAATGGGGATCCTGAAAAAAATTTGACGTTTATTTTTTGCCGTTTAATGTGAATCAGGCCTAAAATAAATGTGAATTTTTTTTGACGCCGAAAAGGCGAAAATAACGTGAACATTGAAAATGTTTTTGCGCGCACGCACTTTTTTTCATATTTTCTCTCGACTTGATTTAGGACCTTTTATATGTTTATAGCAGGCTAAATAAGTAACGTACGAAAAAGAGGTAGAAATGATAAGTAATAGAGTTCTAGCCTATAAAACTATCATCTTGTGCAGAAGTTTGTCTTGATTTTTTTTTATGTTGCTGCGCAGATAAAAATTGGTATCAATTATGGTATAATTACACAGGTCAACAATTTTTTGAGAGTTATGAGTTAACTACAAAGATCAAACCTGCCATCTTAGGGAATATCAAATCCGTTTACCGTTCCTAATCAAACTTAGTTCATGTTAAAATTTTAGAAAAAAAGGTAAAAAAAAACAAAAAAGATTTAAAAACAAAAATAAATTGAAATTATATTTTTGCATATTTACAATAGTTAAACTGTTAAATTCAAACTTTAAATTATATAATCATTAAAAACTGATAATATATCGTGCCGTATTTAAGTTTGGACGCGAAATATTTTGTAATATTTAAATGCCGATGTAATAGCTTGATACATTAAAAAAAAGTATTCCTCATTATTTGTGATTATAAATATAAGTTACAAGAAATTTTTATACCCAAAAAAGATTTTAAAATTTTTTTTTAGGGTATATTTAGATCTGTCAATTTGGTCAAAAAAGGCCATTTTTCGTTATAGGCGGATCTAAGGAGCCAAAAAAGGAAGAAACTAAGAAAAACAAAAAATATATATGAGATTAGGCTATCTTGGGGATGCATTCTTTTATGTTTTCATAAAAATTACGTTTCTGACATTGATATTTGTTGACCTGTGTTATACTTTAATATCTTTTAAGCTTCAAATTAAAATACCCAATCTGAATCTGATGCAACTATGCGGACACGATGAAATTACGCGTAACAATATATTCCAGATTCACAATGAACACGACTCATGCATGGATATGACACATTTTAGGAATCATAAACAATTACAAGTGGTAGCCAATTTTTCAATTTCGAAATTTTATTGATTAAAGATTAAGGCAAGCTGGCAAAAAAAATACAAAAGGACCTCTTTTTAACCCAATGATTCTAAACAAAAAAATTTAATTAAGTAAAACTTAATTATATATTGAGGCCAATTTTTTAATGTTTATAGCAGGCCTATAAATGTAAATTACACTTGCCAAACATTGCAAAAAGGTATATTTAGAGAGACTTATTCCAATGTTTATACAGCTAATTGTTGTACAAGCAATTGGAACGCCCTTCAAACTTTATGAAATTTATCCTAACCATGCCATACAACGGTACCTTCGAGCCCCTTTTAAATACGTTAGCCAAGTCGTTTATGGCACCAATCAAACAAATGTGTCATACCTCCCAACATTGGATCTTGTCATCAAAAGTTGTCGTGAAGAAAAATCAGGTCGCATTACAATTGACCATATGTTTAATCTAAATGTCATTTAAATAAGTTTCTGTTTATTGTTTTTTTTTTCACTAGTTTTATTTTTTTTTTACTTTGCTACTAGAGTATCATTTATCAGAATATTTGACGAAGTTTGACAGAGGTATAATTTTATTATTTAATTAACACATTTTTAACGCTTTGCAATGCTAAATTGCACCAATGGCTGTGGCCTAATCAATTAAAAAAAAAGTAAAGAAAAAATAAACGTAAATTATTGATATAAATTTTTTAGCCGTTATCCAAATTTCTCATTAAAATATAAAAAAAAGTTTGGCAAATATTTTAGTATCTGTAATATCTCAGTAGAATACACTCTTTTCAGTTTTTTAATGTATCATATATCTATATTAACTTTCGATCAGGATGATGATTTGTACAACAAAAAAATAAAATAATGTGCCTTCTTTAATACCGTTTGTAATTAAACTCATTCTCGTCCAACCATATCAGATTTTAATTAACCAAAAATTCTAAATGTGCTTTAAAATTTTTTTGATCGTTATCTTCTAAATTCTATTCAAACTAGACAATTTCTAGTATTTTTTTACAAGCCATTTTTTCAACAGCAAATTGAACAAAATAAAAAATTTAAACTGCATCTAAAAATTCAAAATGTTTTGCCCATTTTTAAACAAAAAAATGTCTTACTAGCTCGTAAAAAGTAAATTTTACTTTATAAAAACAACAAACAAACTTTACAATAGGACCTAAAATACTATTTAAATCAGGTGTGTTACATTTTGTAAAATTTTTTGTCGATATATTTAATACGATATCTAGTTTTACATGCCGTTTTTATTAGGCTTTAAATGTTAAAGGCCTCAGATCTAAGATTAACACAAAATAATATTCTGACACCATTTTTTGAATATTTTAAATTAATAAAAAAACCTATTCGTAAACATATTAAACCAGAATGATATTGGATGTGCATATTAATAATAAATATGGACAATGGCACGTGATTATTATTTTTAATAATTGTTTAAAATAATTAATTTTAATTTTTTAAATAATGTAGTTTGAGTAATAAATTTATATGGTCATTAAATTAAGATAAAATAAAGGTTTTTCCAAATCAGTTTTCTTAATCACTTGCCTCAATGAGATTTTGATGATTAACCGTACTTATTATAAAACAATGTAAAAATATAAAACATTCAATTTTTATGAATTTTACATTTTTAAGATTTATGGATTCCACAACGCGAAGCCTGTAAATTAATTCATGAAGGCATTTACCGTTTAAAAAAGCAAAATGATTTACAGTTATATATTATTTTTAAATATTAATATGCATATATTCTTTCATAAATCTAGTAGACCTGTCAACTTCTGTAGATTTAAGTATACGCAGGTTAGAGAATATATTTAAAACTAAAAAATAGGCCAGACTAGTTTGTAATAAAAAATAGTCTATAACGTTAGGTGGCAAACATTCTTGTCTTTCGCGCAGGAGGTTTGAGTTTGATTCCGTGCATAGGCAGCTATTTGAAGTTAGCTATGTACAACCACTTTGAAGCTGCTGAATGGCCTGTGCTTAGGTAGTAGGCCCTGAATGATAGCCTAAAACGAGAGCCTAGGCTAAAAACCTAGGTCACCGGCTTGCGAGAAAATCTTACATTTAACCTGAAGAATTACTTTGCTCGGATTTAAAGAGTCAAAGCCCGGGAATGGCGCCCCGATATAGGATAAGGTACGGGGGAAACCTCAATCTCAATTGATTATTTTTGGTAATTTTTTATTGTTCATTTAAATTATAACGATCTACGAGTCTAATCATCATATTCTGACATTTTTAAAGGCAAACGAATATGCTTAATTATACTAAATACAGTGTAATTCCCCTTCAATCAATACGCGTCTATGGTAGGCCCTCCTTCAACAGAACGCTGAAAATTGTTTACGAAGCCAATATTACACGTTACAGTCGTGGTAATGTCGAGTGGATAAATTTGTTTAATTACCCTATTGAAGCAATGCTGTACCTTTCAAACCATTTAAACAGTTCGGAAAATACGGCACAAGAGGTTTACTTAGTTAATATAATTTCCAATAAAGTTATTTAAGGATTTTTTTAAATGTAAAATTTCATTTTTTAAACTACCTATTTCTAAATAAGTTTTTATGTAAGACTGCAAGTAAGCTTTCATTTTATAATGGCACATTTTCTAGTGGGCGCGTTATCACTCGGAGCAATTTCTCTTTGTAAATTTAGAAATTTTGATAAATTTATAACTCACAAGTTAACAAATATTTATGACAGAAACTTAAATTTTATGAAAACATAAAAGACATTGCCATAATGGCCTAATCTCATATATGTTTTTCGTTTTTCTTATTTCTTCCGTCTTTGGCTCCTTTGATCCGTCTATAACGAAAAATGGTCTTTTTTGATTAAATTGACATATCTAAATGTACCCTAAAAAGTAAAAATGTAAAAATTTTTTTTTGCACATTAAAATCCCATGTAACTTATATTTTTAATCACAAATAATGGAAAAAAAAATTTATTAATATATCAAGCTCTTACATCGGCATTCAGAAAATACAAAATATTTCGCGTCTAAACTTAAATACGACATGATATATTATCGGTTTTTAATAAAAATATTAATATGCACAAATAAAATTTCAATTTATTTTCGTTTTTAAATCTTTTTTGGTTTTTTACCTTTTTTTCTAAAATTTTCAATGTGAATAACTGACCAACTAAGTTTGATAATGAAAAACGGTAAACGGATTTGATATTCCCTAAGATGGGGTTTGATCTCTGTAGTTAACTCATAACTCTCAAAAAATTGTTGACTTGTGCTATATAAACATAGCTGATAATCATTCCAATAATGACTCTTTAAAATATTCTAACCCATTGACAAATTTTCAACATTAAACCAATATTTTTTTTTACAAATTTTTTTTTAAATTTGATTTTTTTTTTTTTTTTTTTTTTTTGGTAAGGACGTGAAAAAATTTGCTCGTTTGATCCCAAAGCTAGTCTATAAATAAACTGGAATTGGGATCATCAAATACACCAGTAATTTTTAAGAATAACAGATTGATCAGTGCGTAAATGAAGTAAAGGTATTTTGATATGGTGAATTAAATTAACCGCACTGATGTCCGTATTTCACTAAAAATTATTAAATTTGAATGAATTCTGAACGAGTCCTAAAACGCTAAATATAGGATAAGAATATGAAATGCAATTAAATCTTACCTATAATTGTTGTAATGAGCACCTCATCGCAATGAGGGGTTAGCTCTCTCAAATTACATTTTTTGGTATGTTAAGGAGAGAGTTAAGTTTTAATATTGAAAAATGCCATTGGCGTAGGAGAGTGGGGGTTTTGGGGATGAAACCCCCTTTAAGCATGCCATATCCCCACCCAAATTGAAAATATTTAGTGCATACCCCCCCCCCCCCCCCAACTAAAATACCAATTAAATATAAAAATAAATTACATTTAAAATATTTTTAAATATTTAATTTTAAAATCTCCCTTTCCCTCAAATTAGAATAGTAGTTAAATATTTTTGTTATATAAATTCATTACATAATTGTATCATTAATACGGTTTTTATAATAGTGTAAAAAGGCATAGTTTTGGGATATGTTTTTATTTTATATTTTTTAAGTATTTTCAATTAAAACTGTGTTTGCCCGCAGTCCTTAAAATTTCAGCCAACATTGAAAGAATTAATTAATATGTTCATCAATAATATATTCTTAGATAATTATCGAAAATGGTGCTCTACTCGAAATTGGAAGCTGTGAAATTATAGCTTGGGATATAGTATTAAAAAGACTAAAGCCTTTAAGATTGGAAATTTATAACAATACGGTAATTATCTAGATAATTAATTTTTGAAAGTCCTTTTTATGTAACCATTGCGATGCCTGATAATTCTTAATAATTATTTTTAGAATTTTCACCGACCTTTAGTCAACAATTTTGCGGCCCGGGCTAGCCCCACCCCTCAGTTGAATTTAAATTTCCCGGCAGCTAATTTATTACATGAGCTCGACCCGTCATCTGATTCTAAAATTTATGGCCCATCCGGGCATTAATAATAGAAAAAAAAGGTTAAAATAAAAATAATGTAAATTTGTCCAAATTTTTATTAAAATCATATAACAAAAATGTGTCAAATTTATGGTTTTTTGCCCATATACATCATTCAAATTATCTGACCCGGCCCTGCTCAAGCCCTTGGGCTTGAAACGATTGAGAACATTAATAGGGATTCTAATGCTATCAAACATTGTAAATATGAATTAATTCTATTGTGATTAGTTTGGCATGTAATATTATGAAAACTCTGAATATTATTACGGGACATTAGCAAGCCAGGCTCGTAAATGATCGCAATCAAAATATGCAAATTGAGACGGTTAAAAAAAATAACGGATCCCAAGTCTAAATTCGGCTCATAAAACTTAGTATGATCTAAGATTATAGAAACACTGCCACATGCTATATTTTTTATATTAGGGCATGTCAAAACTCCGGAATCGGAAAAGAGTCGATAAACTCCGGAGTTTTTTTTTTAGAATTTGCTGATTAATACATGTAATTATTACATAATTAGCTGATATTTCATTTATTTACAACTTTCATTAAACAAAATGAGTTTGGACTACAAATATTCAAATTCCAATATTTCCAATAAGCTAAAGTTAACTATCAAATTCTAAAAAAATAAAACTTCGGAACTCTGGAGTTTATGGACTTCTTCCCGATTCCGGAGTTTTGACATGCCCTAGTTAGGCTTGCTTGGCCAAAGTGTATAAAAAGTGACAAAAATAGGGGGTAAGGTAAATTATTTGTCGTATGGGAAATTATCTTGTTCAATCACACATTCGTCAACAGACCTCACATTTTGTGCGGGTAGTGTTAAAATAATGTTTTGGCTTTATTGTCCCGATTTAATTTGATGTGTATTTTTGTAATGATTAAGGGTTAAGTTTTTAACAATTTGTAAGCTCAATAAAGTTTTCTAGATTCGAAATATTTAGGTTTTAAATTTAAAGAAGAAAGCAATTTTGAACATTAAAATAAAAAAACAGTTATTTTTTCGACCAAAAGCTCTCCAAAAATTAGTTTTATCCATCTAGTCATGCTCACTCGGCCAGGCCGGGCCCAGTATAAAAGAATTTTGGGGGGATGACCAAATACGACTCTACAAAATATAAATTCTTCTAGATGAAAACACCACATTTCATAATTTTTCTTTGTTTTAACCTATTGTTTTACAAAATTTAGATAAAAATAAAAAAAAAATATGTTTTACTACATATTTAAAAAAAAATAAACGGGTTCGAGCAAGTCGACAATTTAACAGCTGACGTCGGGCTAAAAATATGACTGAGGCCTTGAGAAATTCGCCTTAATTTACAATTCTATACATTTTTGTAAAGATATCTATAGTTCAAAAAGCCAATATGGTCGTTATTAATTACGTGGATGCTAACGGATATCAAAGCATATTTCTGCCCCTCCATTTGGTGATGTCGGTAAAATGTTTTGAAAAGTCATCTTCAGAAATATCAAGTGTCAATGAAACGTGGAATAGGATTTTATATGTCAGGACTCCAATTTCACGGCATGGTATAGCCGCTCCCACCCGCAAAAATGATTTTCAGCTCAGAAAACTGTTTCCCTTTGAAGAAGGGCTGCTAACCATACGGAATAACGGACCGTTGAAAATCATCAAAACACTGGCATATTGTAAAGCCTGATTGGGAATGTACATTTTAATACATGTTTAAAGGGTGCATTAAACCTGAAAAATTTTTAAAAGAAAAGAAAATTATATTTGCGCAATTTAGATGAAGCGTTAAACGCGTTTAGACGAAATTTTATTCTGTGAAAAAAGGGCTACTGAAAATAGGTTTCTTTATTATAACATTTTCTATAATACATTTTTAATGCTCTTTTTTCTAGGACTACAATTTTTTCTATTCGATAAAATGCGAAAAAAGATGTTAAACCTTTTGCAATTTCGAAATTTTAAATACGTTGGGCATGCTTCTTACAATTATTACAAAGGTCAACAAATATCAATGTCCCAAAAAATAAATATATAAAAACATAAAAGAATGCATCCCCATAATAGCCTTATCTCATATATATTTTCCGTTTTTCTTAGTTTCTCCCGCCTTCGGCTCATTAGATCCGTCCATAACAACAAAAAATGGCCTTTTTAACCAATTTGACCGATCTAAATATACCCTAAGAAGTAAAAATTAAAAAAAAAATTTTTCATATTAAAATCTTCTGAGAAATAAATTATATCAAGCTCTTACATGAGCATTTAGTTAATACAAAATATTTTGCTTCCAAACTTAAATACGACACGATATATTATCGGTTTCTAATAAAAATATTTGATGTTTAAATTTAACAATTTAGCTATTGTTAATATGCAAAAAAAATTATAATTTATTTTTGTTTTAGAATCTTTTTTGTTTTTTTTTCGACTTTTTTTCTAAAATTTTTAATGTTGTAGTTGACTAACTAAATTTGATTAGAAAAAACGGTAAATGGATTTGAAAATCCCTAAGATGGCAGGTTTAATCTCTGTAGTTAACTTCTAACTCTAATTTGTTGACCTGTGTTATAATACAACGTCGAATTTTGTTTAATTCTTAATTAGTCAGTTTTTTAAAATGTGGATCCATTTTGGCTACCCTGTGTCAATACTATTTCAATTAACTAACAAATGTAAAATTTACGGATTAATCTAATTAATATACATAAACATTTGTGCTATAAACCGAAATATGTAAATTAGGTTTGAAAATGATGCTAACACAAAAATATACATGAACAAAATATGATTCTAACCTTGTAAAACTAATGTGTTACCTACCTACCTAACTCACTCACTGAACCGTTACTTAAGGGTGTTTATTTTCAAATTGAATTATTGCATCTAAATTTGTGAGTTACAAATGTACAAATATTTGCTATGCGACGATTCTTGTCTCGTACCGTGGGTTTATTATTCTTTATAATCACTCTGACATCGAGGCTAATTGCACAAGAGCCAACGGAAGATCTTGATTATCGTTCCCTTTACACCCGTATTCAAGGGAGAAGTAAGTTTTTTAAGCCTAAAATGGTGATTAGGTAAAATTAGTATCTATGAAATTATTTAAAATAACGACATTTGTATGGCAAATAAATTAAAATACTCATAAAAAAATTATTGGGCCTAAGGTTTCTACCATATGTAATAAAGAGCCATAACCTTTTTGAACGTTGATTGTTTAAATCGAGCAAAGAAATTATGCCTTGGTTACTAAAATTTGCTCGCACAAAATAGCTAAGATTTTGGCCTGGCTTTCATTTTAGACATGTCACTTAGGGCCTACTGCCCAAGTAGACTAAACAGAAGGATGGTTGTACCTTTGTGCTATTTTCCAAAAGCCGCATGCACAGAATCGTACATCTGACCTTCGTAATACAGGGTTGTACTCACTGATACCATGAAATGTCAAACAAAATAATAAAATTTTCGCCAGAGACAACAGTCGAAGAAGAGCTCAATTTAACCATAAATTTTATGTTATAAATGAGAAAAAAACATTCTTACCCCTTCAAAGGTGGCATACTTGTCGAAACTCTGCTTCTTTTATCTAAGGAAAAAATAAAGATTAAATGCGTGCCCGGGGCATAAATTTTTAGCCCTATGTTCTCAAGAAAGCTTAAATATTTTTCAGCCTAATTTAAAATTTTTATTAAAATTTTTTGAGCCGTATTTTTTAAATTTAAGACGGTCCGAAACTAAAATTGAATTCCGGGCCCTGGGGTCGGATTATCACGGCCCGGATTAAACATTAACTCGTAGAGAGGCTGGAATATATCTTAAAAGCATCATTCAATGAACTGGCTGTAAAGCCCTAATACCCATCATTCTGTGATAGTAAGTTCATTTCGGCCCGAGGCGCGGCCCTTACTTTCAAAACCAGGCCCGGCCCAAAAAAGCGGGCCGGCATTGGGGGGGGGGGGGAATTCGAAGCCCCACTAGTTCGAATATTAAATATGTAATGGCCGCTTTTATTGTTAACTAAAATAATGAGTTGTATTCAGGTTTTATATTAAAATTTATAAGAAACTGATACAAAGGCCCAAATTTAATTTGCGATAATTATCGAACTCACACTGAGCTCACCTTCATAGATCTAAAATACATAATTCTATTTGTTATTTCTTTAAAGATAACTTCATATTAGGCTACGATGAGACATATTTTCCATAGACCTAATTTCGTGCTAAATTTGTTGGCGATCGAAAAAATTTCAACGCAATAATTGATAAATTTTTGTAGGGCCTATAGGTCTTACAAGCTTGACTTTCTGCAAGCTCTTTGTTGCACTCAGGCTAAGCTAGGTGAGTATTGATATGGGTTTCATACAACCGGCACATATATACATTGGCTTTTCTGCGAGCCTAAGCCTACCTAGGTCGCCAGTGTGAAGCTCTCATACAAAAAGTTAGCCAATAATAGTATATTCGGCTGGGGTTAAAATATGTAGCGTTAAGGCGGTTAGCTACTATTAACGCAAAGATTTAGGGGAATTTCTAGAGCTTAATTGTTATTTCATCGTTAGCTGCGAACCTACTCACTCGGCCAATTTTTCCCACAGTAAGTAGTGTGAAAACAAAACAATAAGAATTCTAATAATTTTCCTATATATTCAATATCAATAAATATAAATAAAAAAGATTTGGGAGTAGAGTTCGAAAAAATATTAAAAATTGTTTTAATGATTCGCACTAGAGTTTAAACCGGTCCGTATTCCGACTCGACCCACATTATGTATCAAATTACCAGGCCCGTAAAACTAATTTAGAGCCTTACCGGCCCGCCTGAATTTACAACGGAGGCCCGAAAATTTTCAATGAAATAGAGAGTGTAGAAGTAATACCAAATTTGTACTAAATTTATCATTTTTATTTTTACTAACAATAGTAAATAAATGGCATTTAATCAGAAACTTACCCAGCCGTAATCCAGCCCACCCTGCCCGGCATTCCTTCAGCCGGCTATATATATCATTCAAATGTTCGAAACAAAACCCTTAATTTTGTCAATTTCATTCTAAAACAAAATAACGAGATACCAAAAAAGGCCTGGCGGGGCCTAAACAAATTTTTTCTGACTTAAATCCGGCCCGTTTACCAACCTGGTCCGACTTTGGGGTAGCACCGGTCGGGCAGTATTTTGGATACCTATTTTAATTTATAAAAATATAACATTATTTCACATCACAACGCCTTACTTAACATTTCTTGCACGGCGGAGGACTTTTTATGACGCAAGGTACGCCGTGAGGGCAGCTTTGTTGATTGGCAATAGTTTTCAAGGGAGGAGCTCCTTTTTTACCTTCGCCTGGAATTTCAGAATTTCCCGGAGACAAATTGACTAATATTTTGTTAGTTTCAAAATACCTATTTCAATTTTTGTTCCAATACCCTTTAATCACTATAAAAAAATATAGAATTACTTATTAATTTTAAAACTAAAAATAATGTAGAATTGATTTGAAAGAAAAATTGTCATTAACTATTCAACTAGATATAAAAGATATAAGAAGTGCTGGGATATGTGTATACCCCACCCGGTGACCGAGGGTAGGGTTTTTGAAATGCTACATAATTCTATAAATTCTGAAAGTTCGAAAAACTTATTAGCATATTCAGGTAATCAAATATCTAGCCAAATAAAATATCAAAATTACTTTTCAAAAAACAAAATATGTCCCAAAAACTGCAAAATTTGAAAATAAATCTTATAAAGTATGCTTTTATATGCCATATTTATTGTTTTTTATATGATCCCAAAGTTGGAGGAATAAGGGCGTTTGTAATTTTATATATATGAATTTTTTATTTTTAGAATTATTGCATATTCTCAAAAAATTGATCAAGCGATTAATGCCAAAATTCTTCTTGGAAGTGAGAATTATGTTGTACAAAAATTTTTTATTTCAGAAAAAACATTTTATGTGCATATATCAAATTTGGCTTTTGAAAATTTGCGTTTTATTACAAAATAAAATTTTAAAAAATTTTGAAAATTTCACGAAAATAAAAACTTACTTTGTACGTGCTTATATAAGCAATATTTTTAAACGATCATCATTTATTTAAAAATAAATGAAAAAAAAAACGTAAAATGATTGTCCTTATTTGTTCTTGGTTACACAGTATTATTACACTGGACAAAAAAAAACAACATCAACGATTTTTTGAGGGTTTTGTAGAGAATTTTCTTGCGATAACGATCCTGGGTTTAGTTTTTTTTCCAATGCCTCCATTTTTTTTTAAACCGCGTCCAAAGTTCAGAAAAAAATTCACAAAATTTCTTTAACTATTGATTTTTAATCTAATGGCATATTCAGATTCCTTATAAAAGACATATCTAAAAAAGGTTATTACCTAAAATTATTAGCAATTTACTTCCAAGTTATTTAGGATCAAAAAACGGATTTTATGACCAAAACCACTAATTTATTAAAATAAAAAAATGAAGAAAAATTTTATATTGTAAAAAAATTTAAATCCCGTACTTTATTAATGAATGTTTCCGTTATCTAAATATATTTTTAAACTTTTGTTACTAGCCATAGGTTTTATGATATAGAAGTCCAAAATACCCCAAAAATTAAAAAATCTCAACTTTGACACCAAATAACTAAAAATCTGAGGCATTGAGTAAAATTTTAATTTCATATTCGTGATCAGCGCCAAAAACTTGACCAAAAACCATAATTGCCTTAAATGATGCTTAGGGTCGTCCAAATTTTGTTGTCCTGTGTTATTTTTATTTCGCAATTGTCCAAGCTTGCTTTAAAAAATGCATACCATTTTTTTTTAATTTTGAGAAAGCTTTTTAAATTAAATAAGCTCTTATATCTTTGATAAAATAAAATAAAAAAATGTGTTACATTTTGTAAATTATTTTTTTATTGTCCACGCTTTATATATAAAAAAGGATTTGCCCCAATTTTTAAAATTAAAGCTTTATTAAAGCTAGTTAAAATCATTTTATGTTTAAAATATTTTCAATAAATTTTTAAAATAATTCGGAGTTTTTAAGGTAATTCGCAAAAATTTGAAAGAAGATTAATAATAATCAGGAGAGATAATAAGGTAATTCATGTGGCCTGATTCTTAACACGCGACCTAAGTTTGAATTAATGTAACTTAGGAATTTATAATTAGCTCTATAATTAGGGTCGACATAAAAACAGCTCTAGCACATGTGAGCCTTTTACAAATTTCATTTAAATTTCTCAATTGACATTTTTTTCCTAAATTATATCTAGTTAATTGTCCATCACTCCGTTGCCTAACGTGTGAACCCGGAACTATATATGGACGAGATCGTCGTGGATGTCTATATTGCGCTTGTGTCAAACGTAACACATATATTTGACAATCTAAAAAATTAGGTCATGAGAAAGTTTGTTTTTACAACTAAAATTTAGATACGGCGGTGGTGTCTTGTAATTGGTTTGTTTTTTCCTAAAAAATATTAAGATTTTCTATTTTTTAACGCGTTCTCTTAGTTGCGCCAAAACAATAATGCAAAATGCCTTTATATCAACCATGTTTCATGTGTTTTATACTCTAACTTGGGAAAAATAAATATAAAATTATGACCTCTGACACAAAGCCTTTTTTAATTAAATTGCATATTTATCCATGAAAAAAACAGTTAAATTAAAATATCAAAATTTTTTTACAGCTATATTCCTAATCGGTGGTTGCCCACCGATGCCGCCCTGCATCCCGCGATGCATAATGTTTATTCGAGGCTGTGAACGTTGTGAATGTCCAACACCTGGATGATTCAAACAAAATATCATTTTTTTCATTGCGATATAATTATTAATAGGCCATGAATTGCAGATTCTGATTACTTGAAACTATAAAATGTAAAGTTGCTATTATAATTAAACTATATTGGCTCAGTTTGATTTGAATTGAAACTTTAAATATTGTTGTTTAAATTACCAACTTTTTTCGAAAATAGCTTATGCAGTTTAAGCATATTCCAAGTTTGGAATTAAGGATATTTGAGTTAGGGTTGATTTGATAAAATAAAACTATCTAGTTTTAGATAGGTCAATCCATCAAATTCGACTAACTTGGTGTGATTAGACAGTTTTCAAATACGATATATTTTGTAATTTACGCGGGATCAGCTTCATAAAAATTCTCCTTTTGCCGCATCTTGGTATGCCAACAAAAACTTCACTTCTTTCAGGTCCATTTGGCATAGGACAGCGCGTTTTACACCCCCTACCATGCATCCAAAGTATAACTACATAATAAAACTCTTAAAAAATGATTGATCATTAGCTTTTCAATATAAATCAAAATCAATGCCCGAAAGCCTGCCCAGCCAGGTGACAATCCGCCCGGAACACCCACTATGCATTGGCATGCAGAAGGAGAGGGGGCTTTGCTAAATGATCATTTTTTTGAAACGTTTAAAAAGGTAATAACTATCAGGCCTGTATAACAACATACCCCACCCCCAAATATTTTCAACGTTATTTCATCCCCCCCCCCCCCCCCCCTGAAAATATTGGCACCTCTCTGCCACTATTTTTTTCGGTGAGGAGGAAAATGGTATGCGGCGACGTGAGCGCGTCTCTCCGCCAATACCATAATTTCCATTAAAATGACGCCGCTCTCGGAACATTATAGCTTGCAGGCTTTACAATCCTAGCAAAAATTGAAGGCTAGTCATTCACCTGCTAAAACAATGCACCTCTACCCCGACATCTCTTGAAAGAGCGGCATATCCGTCAGAGTTTAGCCTCTTTTAGCCCTATCGGGTACTAAACAATCACTTAATCTAGACCACGGGCTACAGCCAGCAAAATGACAATATTTAATTATATTTAAAATTTGAGACTGATCAGAAAGCCAACAATATATTATTATCACATTTATTTAAAGACATTAATTCATGCAAGTAAGAGCATAGCAGAGCAGTGAAGAAAGAAATGAGCAAGAGGGTCATCAATTACTAATTTACAACAAAGACAGTCGAAATCACTTGTAACCAATCTTAAAAGTTTTGCTTTATAAAATTCCACCAATTCTCATAAGCATAAGAAGCAGCCAAAAGCAAACTCTATATAATCGCCACCTTTTTTTTTAAAGAATAATAGAATTGCTGTTAAATTAAAACAAAATTGTTTTTATACTTACTTTCTCTAAAGTTAGTTTTTTCAGATTTATGTATTTGAGATAATTTTTGGATCTCCAGTATATAATATCTTGTTTTTATTTAAATACTTAGAACATCGAAAAGCTTACGACTAGAGGCTTAGGTTTTGTATGGATTAAATCTTTTTTAAATGTTTTACTATATTGGAATTTTATAAAGAAACGTATGTTTATACGTCAAAAGTACTAATATTGAGGTATAAATACGAGTGAAGTTTAGGCCATCAGTTTTTCCAAATTTTCCAATCATCCAGCGAATGGCCTGATCGTGAATCTCATAAAGTGAGGACAATCAATTTTAAGAGAGAAGATCAAATAATTCCGCTCAATAGGTTAATCTGCGATTAGCACTGTGGGGTCCATACGGACCCCAGCACATTTTTTAAATATAAAAAAATTATATACTTTTTGGCCAAATTTTGGAGACTTTTTTCTAAAATATATGTTAAACAAATTAGGTAATTAAAATTTGGTCTAATTCTTATAACAAAATTTGTTTAAATTTTTGAAATTCTATTGAGATATGTATGGATCCCATATTGTCAATTTCAATGTTGAAATCCATATATCGCCTTTATGTAAATTAAAAATAAATATTCGTTTTCATAATAGTTTTTCATATTAATAAAATGTTGTTACTGTATAAAAATAATATGAAAAAAATTTTCCTTCATAAAATATCTAGTTTTAAACTATTTTTTATTTCATGATATTTTTTTTATAGATCTCTCTAAAATGTTCTACCACACTTAAACACAATTTAATCAATAATATTAACACATCTAGTTGATAGACATGTGATATAGAAAAATAAAAAATTTATTTTTTAGATTTTTTTCAATTTGGTGTTAAAAAAAATTGCAATATACATAAATAATAATCTATATACAATTAAAGAGCATGTATTTTTCTTCAAAATATAAAATAAAGTCAACAGCTTTGAAACTCTTGAAGTTATAAAGGGTAAAATTGAGTCCATATGGATCGCACTATAGCATTCGCGTTACACATTACCCTATCATTCGCAGGTTAAAATAGGTAGAATGACGAAACATAAATATGAATAAATTTTATTGGTGTGGAGTTAGACCGCACAAACGGACCGTAGATATGGATAGCTTCATTCCCCTTAACGCCCAATCAATAATCTTTTCGATTTTAAAGTTTTCATTTATCTAAAGCTCCAGATATCAATACTTGATAGCTAAGATAACAAGTTATGAACTAACCAATACACGGAGTTAAATTTATGGGTTTACCACAGGCCCGATTCTAGCTTTTCCATTTTAGGGGGGCAAAAAAAACTCGTGGGGGGGGGGGGGGGGCAGAAAAAATTTTTCACGGCAAAAATTATACATGTACAATAGAATCCATGTTCAAAATTTTTTAACAAATTAATAGTAATTTATTATATTTGTTTAAGAAAAGAACATTCTATTATATATAATACATTCTATTATTTTTATTTTGACTTACGTTCTATTATTATTTACATTAAATTAATTATTATCCTTTTTTTTATAAGTTTCCCCTCCATTTTTGGTCCTTCGGGCCGGATATATTCTCTTTATACATCGGATTTGTGCTCCTCTTACAAGGGACCAAATCAAATGCGTGCGGCACTCTCTCGATTCGGAAATTTCGTGAAGGTATGTCAAAACGACGCAAACGATACTAATCTGAAAAACCTAAAGCTACGTCGAGCAAGGATTGAATATTTGTTCACCGAATTCGAAGAATTACAAGCCAAATTAGAATCGGAAGGTAAAGAGAATAACGATAAAATAGAGGAGGTCGAGAATCAATACTTTGAGTTAATGGTTCAGACCGATGAATTATTACAACCGCAATCTGAGGTAGCATCTTATTCCGAACAGCGAATACGTCTTCCTAAGATTCAACTTCCAACATTCTCTGGATCGTATGATGACTGGTATAACTTCTACGATAAGTTCAACTCATTAATTCATTCACAGAATATTACAGGTATTGAAAAGTTGAATTACCTCAAAGCGTCTGTCAAGGGAAGCGCAGCGGAAGTTTTCCAATCGCTCGAAATCTCGGAAGCAAACTACCAAAAAGCGTGGAATGCTCTCAAAGAGAGATACGACAACAAACGACTTATATTGCAAAAACACTTAGATGCAATACTCGAGCTTCCAGTGATGCATGAGGAAAACTATCAACTATTAAAACAATTCGTAGACGGGCTGAACAAACATACGAAAGCGATAGAAGCCATGAAGCGGCCAGTAGAACACTGGGACGACATCTTGGTACATACGGTCTCCAAGAAACTAGATTCAGTCACGATCAAGGCGTGGGAAACATCGTTAGCGAAAGCTGAAATTCCCACCCAAAAGCAATTTGTTGAATTTCTCAAACGCCGTTGCCAAATTCTTAAAGCCACTTATATTGCAGAGGTAGACAATCGCAAGAATACAGTCCACAGCTCAACATCTGAAACATCGATGCAGGACATTCAAAACATAAACAGATGCAATTCACGGAAATCACCGGGGGATCGCGAACAAGCCGTCATTGATGAACGGCCAAGCGCAAAGGTAGCGATCGTTGCCGACTTGAAGCAGATGTGTCGGCAAATTCTTATGCACCAGTCGCATTGCCAATTACAGCGGATTTTTGGGAAAGAGAATCCGTCAGAAAAGGTAGTTTCTGTTTATTTGAAGACAGTTACATACGGTACTTCTTCAGCGCCCGATTTAGCGGTCAAAACTCTGAAACAGCTTGCTCATGAAAAGGTTAAAGAATTCCCTATCGGTTCAAAAATCGCTCTGAGAGATTTGTACATTGATGATCTCTTAACAGGGGCCGATACGGTATCTGAATCTGTCGAAGTCATACGGCGGATTAAAACTATGACAAACCATGAGGGTTTCACTCTACGCAAATGGAAGACGAACGATTGTGGGTTATTTCTCGATGCTGCAGTAAATCTGACGAAACAAAGCCCTATCTCCATGAGCGACGATCAGAACGATACCTGCGTATTCAGTATTAGATCTAACACAATCTTTCTAGAAACGAAACGTAAAATATCATCGACTTTTGCCCGAGTTTTCGACTCGTTTGGATTGGTAGGACCCATCACGGTCCAAACTAAAATGATGCCGAAATTATGGGTCTTAAAATGGGATTGGGGTGATCCCATAAACAATATCACTGCTAAGGATTGGTTGCAACTTACGAGTCACCTGTTACATCTTAATATGATCAAAATTCCGCGACTCACAACCAATCATCTTAGCCCAAAATGCATGATAATTCACGGATTTTTGGATGCTATTGAGAAGGCATACGGAGCTGCAATGTATATGGTCAGTTTCGAAGGGTCTAGTCGCAAAGTTCAAATTTGTTCACCTCGTGTAGCACTTTTAAGGGTCGTTCCCATTCCCAGACCAGAATTGCGCGGGGCATTACTTTTGACAAGATTGCTCTCAACAACTATACGATCACTCACAATAGATTTGACTGTATTATATGTTGGTCTGATCCCACAATTATTTTAGCCTGGATCGCAGCCTCAACACGTTTTTGCTTCAATTAAATTCTCATAAAACGCTAACCATGTTTTTATCTGTAGATAATTTCATTGTTTTTCTAATCAACTTTTAATCGTTTACAAAAGGCGCTTACTGTTTACGCTTCATTCACGTATACTTGCCTACCGTTCAAATTAGTATATTTCAACCGTTCGCCTCTTTTTGCGTTGATCACTGTGGTCCTCTTGCAATAAAGGAAGCCACACGAAGAAAATACTGCCAAATCTGACGGATATCCCAATTTGTCACCTAAAGTGGTAGCATATCGAAATGATATATAACAACTTTTGGTCTCGATGGTCGCCCCAAAATTTAACGCATCTACAACGTCGAAACAAATGGAAAGGGGCATCTACCAATTTAAAACTAGGTCAACTTGTACTAGTTGCCGAAGACAACTTACCCCCTTTGATGTGGAAAACCGGTCGAGTTAATAACTTACACCTAGGCAAGGATTCGATAATTCGCGTTGCCACAATAACTTGCGCTAACGGTACCTACAAGAGGCCCGTAATCAAATTATGTCCCTTCCCAATTTCAGCTGAACGTGATTTATTGGAAGATATCTTCCAATCCCGGGGAGTATGTTTAAGAAAAGAACATTCTATTATATATAATACATTCTATTATTTTTATTTTGACTTACGTTCTATTATTATTTACATTAAATTAATTATTACCCTTTTTTTATAATTTTTCCCCTCCAATATTCTTAAATAAAAAAAAAAGAAGTTTATAAATTGAATATGTGAATTAATATTAATTGTTTTCACAATCAATTGCTTAAAAAGATATGAGATTTGAAGTAATTGTAAGTATAATTTTATCATTTGGAATTGCGCATGAAAATTAAAAATATGATAAATATGAATGATAAAAATGAATTATGTAAAACTTTGGTAGAAAATAAAAAGTGAAATAAGATTGATTATCATGAAAACAAAATGTATAAGTATGCTAATTTGGAAGAATATATAAGAAAAAAACACTGGTTATATATAACTAGTTATTAATATTAGGGTAAAAAATTAAATAAAACATGAACATAAACGTTAAATGCGCATAAAAAAAGTTTGCAACCATGTTAAAATAGTAAGCAATAATTAGCTGATTATGAGCAGTGTATTGTTGATCAAACTATTTTACCTTAGAAGATTTTAATTAAATTACAATATTCATCAAAATTCAACGCCCCTAGTTAATGATTTTTCGTGTTTAAAAAAAACAAATCACCTTTAAGCAGGTCACTACTTGTCAGCCGTTATTATTTTTCTTAATAAAGAAAATGTGGCCTCACAACTCGACGTTGAAGAGCCAATTAACAAACTTAAAGGAAAAATGTTAAATAGATTAGAAAACGCATCATTGTAATCATATAAAAATTTAACAAAATCAATAGTAACAGATTCTTGGTAATTATTAAGTTTCTAAAAATTTTTGGCTACGTCAATTTCTTTGATAATGAATTTTTATCAATATTACTTATTTTTAAAAGAGGCTCTTATTTATATCTAAAATAAAGGTTAATCAAATTTATAAAGGGAATCTAAAGATTATAAAGAACTATTATTGGTAAAAAATCTATTATCAAAATATAAATAAATCAATAATATTAAAATAAATACTTTTTACTTCATCATTAATATTTATAATATTTTCAAACTTATGAATAGAAAATAAATAAAAATTAGAAAAATCTTTAGGTTTAGTTTTTCTTTTATCCATAGATAAATTATTGTCATTTAAAAAAATATTAATATCAAAACACTTTTTGAATAAATCTTCAAATGTATTTTTATTTCATAATTGTAATTTCTAACAAACAATGGTGTATTAAATCAGAAGTTTTAGAAATATAATTCGTTCTGCATTGAAATTGATCTATAATTATTTTTAATAAATAAAATAATTTTTCAATTAAATACAAAAAAAATAAATAGATGATTATAAATATGGTCAAAAAACCCCGATTCGGCCCTGTGACCTAATATAAAAGTTTTTTTATTTTTAATTTTTAAAAGAGTATTAAATATTTTTGTGTAATTTTTAAAAAAAAGCAATGGGCAGGTAGTGACCACACCACCAATGGGGAAACAGCCAGGGTATGGTTCCGCATTCACTAACTACCTTGATTGAATCATGTTAAAAATTTATAAAGGGGAAAAAAATATATCAAAAAAACCTTTCCCATCACTTAAAATTTTAAGACCATCTTTTACAACAAGATGCAATCGGTGGTAAGGAGGGAATATACGGGACATGGTGTCCAGCCATTTTGCTTAGAAATACTTGAACACCACCTTTTTCCCCAGACATTACGTTCGCCCCATTGTAGCATTGTGCGATCAGGTTCTTTGGTTCTAGATTATATTCTAACAAAAGATTGTTGTTAACTGAGAAAATTTCTTAGGCATCAGATTTATGAATTGCTTTCACAAATATAAAGCTTTCTGTAAAATCAAATTTTTTTATATATTTCTGTTAGTTTGATCTCTCTTGCGGATGAGAAGTATTAATGAATAAAAACACTTTTAAAAAAAAGTAAATATTTTTAAGATAATATTTTTTAGATATTTTTGACGGAGCAAATTTAATTATATTATGTGGAAGAAATAAAATTACTATGTATTTTTTTGGGGGGGGGGGGGGGGGCACATTCAATTTTTTGGGGGGGGGGGGGCAATCATAAAATTACTATGTATTTTGGGGGGGGGGGCAAATTAAATTATTTGGGGGGGGGGGGGGGGGCAATCAAAAACTTTTGGGTAAAAGGGGTCTAGAATCGTGCCTGGTTTACCATAATGCACACATGTTTTTCCCAATTAACATTTCTCACCTAATTTTTAAATGGTGGAGCTAGATTCTCATCTAATCTGCGCAAAAAAACAGATTGTCGGCTACAAAACTTTAAGCTTATATATTACATTTGACCCTAAATCCTAAATTACTTGGTTTATTGTCATAAATATCATTAATATAAATATTTAAAAGATTAGGTGGCCTTGCCTTACACCTCTTTCTAATACAGCCGGGTTAGAATTGTTAAAAAAAAGCGCACATTAGTACATGTCTTTAATTATAGCCAAGATTTTTAAGGATTTTAGTTAAATTGATTATAAAAACTATCTAAAAAAAATTCTTATTTAAAAAACACATTTTTTTTAATATTTATATAGAAACCTGTTTTATTGCTTTAAATTTATAGTTAGTTTTAGTAAGCGTAAAAAATATAAACTTAACGTTTTTTATAATTTTGGTTATTTATAAAATTAAAAAGAAATAAGCTTTCTTATCTATTACGCAATATTATTGCCTTTTAGACAAACTTCAACAAAATTATTTACAGGCGATTCTATTTATATGCCTTTTATTATTTTAGGACAATGAAAATAAACAAATCATGACTATTGTTAACCTATTGTGGTTTCAATCCTTACCTAACATATGTGTTTCAAATGATTTGTTAATGCCTATTCCCGAACCAAGAGTGGGTCATATAAGTTTTACTTATAAAAATTTTGTCGGTGTATGGGGTGGATACCATGATAGGATTGGAGTTGATGGAGTTTTGACAAATTATTCTTCACCAAAGGATCTATGGATGTACGATACAGATATTGAAAAATGGTATCATTAAATCTATTTATTATTTTATAATTTAAAATCTTAATATAACTTTTTTTCCTGTAGATTTCTTAGTCAACTTTTGTTTGACTGACTTGGGTTTTACCTAGTTTATAGGTTTTGATACATGTCATAGTTAATCCTAATATTAAAAAATGTTATTTTATTGAGTTGCATAATTTTAATAAATATTTTATATAGTAAAACAAAAGAAAATTAATTAGCACCTAAACCATTTTAAAAATTAGAATATGCAGTATTTTAATAGCAATTAATAAAATATTTGCCTTGAGATATGCTTAATCATTATTATTATTGTGTGAAGCTTAAATATTTTTTAATATTATGATTGTGCAACAAAATGTTGATGAAAATAATTAGTTAGATGTGATTACTATCTTATTTTTTTTTAAGTTTGGCCTTCCGTATAATCCAAAATATGACAAAGATATATTTTACAGTCTTGAAACATAAAAAGAAAATAATATTAGAGAGAATTTTTATTGTAATTATAAGAAAATTTTATATGTTTTATAAATATAATATTTCTTGATATACTGGTAAACAATACCATTTAAGTGTCAGTTTAAAATATTTTTTTAACCTAATAAAATAGAGATATCACTAAGCTTGATTTGTGTTTATATTTTTCTAATTAAGATATATTTTATATTTTTAAAATTCTAAATCTTAAAACACTTATGCATCTTTTGAATGCAGGCTGGCACAATCATAGGAATTATGGAAGCAAGGTTTAATAAGGGCAGATGTTTGTAACGTTGTTATATTTTAATGGCATCTTTAGTACCTATGTTAAATTTTTAGTTGATATTTGTTATTATGTTTTCATTTGAAATAGGTTCCTCAAAACCACAAAATTTATGGACAATACTGAAAGGCTTTCACAACCTTCAAGCGATTTGACTCTCGAAGTGCAAGAAAATAATCATAGGGAACTAATACCATATTCCCGTTTCTTCCCCATTCCCAATTACAATATTTTAAATAATAACAATGATGTTATGATTAATGTTAATTATAATAATAATAATCAACAAATACCTTCCAACAATGCTCCCAACCCAAACCAAATTCACGGAGTGTCAGGTGCTTTGGCACACATTCATAAAGATACACTATATATATTTGCTGGATTTAGTTATATATGCCGCACCAATAACCTACATACACTTAACCTTCTCTCCTATGAATGGCAACGTATACCCGTTAATCAACAAAGAGAATGGTCACCCACGCCACGTGATAAACTGGTGGGTTGGGTTTGGGATCATAAGTAAATTTTTTCGTTATGCCACGTGCAAAGTTGTTTTTATTTTCGTAAAATTTTAAAAAAAATTTCTTTTTCAAAATTTTATAAGAAAATGCAGTCATTTATATGTGTATAAACTAAACTTAGTATCTTTTAAAATTTTCGTTTTTTTTATAACTATCTACGTGACTTTATCAGAAAACTTGAAAGTTTTTATTTTTTATAAAAAATTAGTGTTTGAAAATTTTGGCGAATATAACTTTTATGCCGTTTACAATTTTTTGATGGTAGTATTATTTAAATAATATGATTGTCCAAAACTAAAAACATAATATTGCTCATTTAAAGTAAATCTTTTCTCAATAATTATATATTCATGTACAGATTATACTTTTTTGGTGGTTACGGACCTGGACCTGCTCCCAATACCATGCAAAGGCAACTTGGATCATCCATTTCTGACACTAATGTACGTTTTAAAAAGCATTCTATATTTAGATCAGTTCAAATGTTTTTAAAATGAAAATAAATTTTTTTATATAAAAAGCAGGTTACCTAATTTATATTTTGCCTTTCTCATACTCTTTTCCTTCCTTCATTAGCTTGTTTGAACTTTTAGCATGAACATAGCAATAAAAATGAAGAAGGAGGTAATAAGGCATTACAAAAAATTTACTTTAATATTTTTATATCAAAACTCATAATTTTTAAAAACTAAAATGCATTTAAATATATTGTTATTGGCATTATGTTAAAAAATATTTTATATATTTAACCATTTTTGGCATTTTCATGATTTTTTACATCACGGAAAAAAGCTAAGGTTTTGGAAAAGACAGGAAGGCCAATTTAATTAGTTTAGGACATTTGAGATATTTATAAAGTTGTGTTATTTAGAACGATGTCAATGGTTGGAATAACGACACATTTGCTTTTGACACAACCACCAATAAATGGATCCCGTTATATCCTACGGTTTGTTGCCTGATTTTTTATGCTTCGTTTTATTTTTAAGCTAGATTTAATATATATTTGTAATATGTTGAAAAAAACAAATCAGAGCCTTAACCATTATTTGTGGAAAGTAGTGGCAAATAAAATGCTGTTTTAGTCCTAAAAAGCCAGCATAACTCAATTTTTATAATGGTAAATATTGATAGAATGTTTAAATGAGGTGGAAGGGGGCATAATTAAATCCACCCCTCCTCCTGGTTACGGCTCTGACACAAATGCTATTACTGATTTTAATCACACCTCAGTTTTCAAATAGTAGCTCAGGGTCAATATCGTTAAAAAAAATTATACACATTTAAAATTTCTATCCTTTAATCAATGTATATGTGAGCGAAAAATACAAATTTGAAATGAAGCGTATATGTGTTTATTACAGGGATCCTTACCTAGTCCACGGGCCGCTCATGCATGCGCCCAAATTCGAGAACATGCTTACATTTTCGGCGGTCGAACAGCTGATGCCCGTATGTCTGATCTCCATCGTTATAACTGCATAACTAATTCTTGGAGTGGAAGGTTCGTTAAATAACCTTTGTTAATATTTATCCTACATAATCGCGTTATTCATTAATTTGCGATTGTTTTTGTATATCCTTAAAATGACCTATTATCATATTATTACTTTTTATAATTTTATTAGTAATTTTCAAGGGCCAGACTCTTCTGGCCCCTTTCTCTTTAGCAGATCCTAATTTCCCGCCTGAATATGTTAATTATATGCTGTATCAGAAAAGAAAATGTGATTTTATTAAAATTTGCAATAAAACAATGATAATAACAAAACGGCTGACTAAAAAATTTTTTGTTTTTTCCCTATCCTTTAAAATAAACCAAGAACACATTTTTACATGGCATTAAGACGTTATCTATTAAATACATTGAATAAATTATGAATTAAGTGCATTTCTAATTTTTTGTTTTGAAAAAAAAATATATAATGTAATATGCCGCATCTAAATGAAAGATTAGAAATTATGTGTACATAATATCTTGAAGGAAATGATTCAAGGTAATTTAACCCAGCCTAGTCTATAATATTTCGGATGCCCGGGTGGACCTATAGGACCCAATGGAAAACTCTAACTTGATTTAATCTTATATATAATACTTGAATATTATGATGTTTAGTTTACAGCAAAATGGTAAGCATAAGCCTGTCGGTCGTTCTTGGCACACGTTAACAGCTATCACTGATACTCACATATTTCTTTACGGCGGTTTCACAACTGAGGGCGATATATTAAGTAATAAATAACGAATTTATTTTGTTAAAACAATTACCTAATACATTTTTATTTTACAAATTTTGTTGTTTGTGTACATGTAAGTATTGAAAATACTGTAAAACTTCAGGCGACCTTTTGTTGAGAATTAAAAAACTTAGGATTGATAGAGTTAGGTATCACTAATAACGTTTTATAATTAGGCGCAATGACGAGATAATACACCTTTAAAATTAAATGCCCACTTTTCCCCTTTTTTAACAATAGTAACTCATTAATTTAAAAAAAATTTTGATGACGTTTGCTATTTAATAAGGTTTATAATTTGATAAACCTTCAAAATCAAATAACAATAAATTAATATTTAGGTATTTTGCCCGCCTTTTTGCCTCGATATATGTGGCTCATATATATTTCCCCTTTTCTCCCCTCACACGAACATTAAATTTGTTTGTTTTTTTGTCGATTGTTTTTCAGCAAGTAAAGGTGAATAAAAGATACCATGAATCACACTCACGGAACAGATTAAGAGGCACGAATAATCGATTAAAGTTGATTTGTATTTTTTTAATTTTTTTTAATCACTTATAATTTATAAGAATAAATGAAGGTTTTACCCACATTTCCATGTTTTACATATAACTTTATCAAAAAGGTCTGTTGGCAAGAATTGGCATTTTCTATTGTTAAGGGGTATTGTTATATTGCCCTTGGAAAAAAATGTAAAAACGCTACCTGGTTTGACATAAACTAATAAATCCATGCATTTACTTGTTTTTCTAAAACTTGTGTTCTACATTTGTAAAGTAACTTGTTTTGTAACTATATTTCAAAAAATTCAAAAAAAATTAGGCGTCTCTCTGCGTGATGTTTTACTTTGCAGAATTTTTCTGAATTATTTAAAGATAGAAAACATAAGATTTTTAAAACATTTGTCATGAAAATTTTTTTATTAAAATGTTTTACTTTATGTTTTTGATATTATTATTATTATCCAAATTTTTGAAAATAGATGACGGCTGGTTGCTCGATACAAAATTGTTATTATGGATTCAAGTTGATATAAATTTTACTGGTCCTCGACTATGGCATTCATCCACCTTAACGCAGCACTCTGAAGTCTTTATATTTGGAGGCTCGTTAGTGAACATATTGCAAAATCAACAAACGGTTAATTACAGTTTCAGTTAAAATGACAGCTTTTGTTGTGTTTAATAGTATTTTGAATCAAACCTAACTTCTAAATTATGGATCAAAAATATTTTATTATAACTGTTGAAGTTTTAAAAAGTCCTAAAAAATGAAAAAACATTATTCCTTTTGTAAATGCATTAGCTATAAACTATAGAGTAACTTGTTACTATGTTTAAATTTATTGATTTTTACTTCTTATTAATCCTTAGTGCCTTTTAATTATTTTTAGCGCCAAAGCAACGAAGTTTTAATATACCGACCTTCACCTAAGTCCTTAGTTAGGTTAGTCTTTGTGCTATTTTTATAATTGATGGTGTACTATTGTAATCATTAAATATATTTCACATTTACAAACTACCTTAAATTTTTAGTATTAACCTAAATTTTACATTGAAAAAATATTCATTTTTGGTAAATTTTTGTTAAACGCCTAGGCAATGAAAAAATAAGTAAATTAAATTGGAAATAAAAAAAAAGAGTATCAATATCTTTTTCGATTGTTTGTATATTGTAAAATCTATAAATTTTGTTAGCTTGGGTAATGGAAGGTTTTTATTTCATAATAGACAATGTCTCGATAAATTTCTCAAAAATGAAGCGCTTGCCCGGAACAGTCTTAGGTACCTGCCCCCTCCCCTTGCACACATTCTTCAAAGTGGAATGGAAGGCGGCTAAACCCTATTTTAACTAAAGCATCCAAAACTCATTTTTAAATTTTAAGTTGCAATATAATCTATTTATATTTGGTTTTTATATTTTATCACATTTTGATAAATTGTTTGTATTTTATAATCAAATTATATATTAATATATATTTGAGATTCCGCCGGCCGAAATTCTCCGCGTTTTGTTTTTAAGAAAAGTGGTTGACCGTTAAGTTGACTTGTTAGCTGTTTGAATCACCTAACCATGTTTTTTTTATATATAAATTCAATAATTGGACTTTTGCAAGCTAAATGAAATTCATATGGTGAATTTAGCCTACTTACATCTTAAACTATAAAAATAAGTAGTTTGGCTTTATTAATTGTCAATGTTTAATTTCGTTTTTTTTGACCTGGTGAATTTTAGAAATAAACTGGGCAATTACGAAAAACCGGTGGAAAACCTCATTATGTATATCTTTATCAGCAATATATGCTTCTTTCATAAACTGATACATCAAATAAATAAAACTATTTCTACTCTCCTTAATCTCTGATATTGAAACCCTTAATATTAAAAAATAATTTGCTAAAGGCAATTAAAAATCTTATGTAAAAAATTTACAATAACCGAGTGAGATTTGATGTTGAATTAAAGCAGATAAGGCTTTTTTTCCGTTTACCCTTACAAAAATTTGTTAGCCTGCTATAAATTTTTAAAATTTGGCGATAAAAAGACTTTTTTTGCTATTGAAATTAATATTTATGACAAACCTTTTTGTATGAAGATTTTAAATATCATATTTATAACTCTTATAAAAGAGGCAAAGCCACCAATGCTCCGCTGCTGAAAAGCTTGTGATATACATTATGTTTTTACAATTCCATAATCGGGTTCAAGTGTAAAAACTTAGTTAAGTTTGTGTAATTAGCTTATTTTATGCTCCACATAAACAATTTTATGTCCTATTTAGTATTTAGAAAATCTGATTAACCAAAATCTTAGGTCCAGCCTATCGATTGAATTATCGCCCTGGCCGAAACTTGGAAAATTATTAATTTTTCCAAAATTTTAACCCCAACGTCTAGTACGGTCTTTAGAGAACTCGATTAAACGATTTTAGTGATGCCTTATAACACTGGGCAACAAACTGTTATGAGCTAACTTCAGAGACCAGACCTGCCATATGATTATCAAATCCTTTTACCGGTTTTTTGAATCAAGTAAGCCAGCTATAAACATTGAAAATTTTTGAAAAAAAAAAAGATTTAAAAACAATAAAACATTGCGAAAAATTATTCTTATAACAGCTAATCTGCTAAATTCAATCTTCAAATAGTATTTTTTGTGAAAAACCATATTGTGTCCTCTTTAGGTTGGAGTGCCAAATATTAATTATTAATAAGAACTAAAAATGATATTAACAAGAACTGAAAATGATAAATTTAAAATCACACGATAAAGGATTTTACTTCTAAACTTTGTAAGTTATTGATAATTTTATAACAAAAAATTATGAGCTTGTAATAACAAATTGGGGCCTTATTTATTTGGGCCGGGTCGGGCCGGGCATAAAATTATAAAACTAAATTCCGGGCGCCTAAATCTATACGTAGGGCCGGGCCGGAATATCACGGCCCGGTTTGAACTGTAATGTCAATATTTTGTATGTAATATAAATTATATTAATCAGGTTTATTCCGATATTAATTAGGTCTTTTACAACACTTCACAAGGTTCATATTTGAGAAAATAGGCTGTAGAGAAACTTACTTTTTTTTTAAATTTTAAAAATACAAAAGTTAAGTGTGAATTACAGGTGATATGGTTAAAAAACTGTCGGTCATTTGCAAAAAAAACCAAATTTTGCAAGTTTGTAAACAACAAATCACATATACCGGGCCATAATATACCGGCCCGGCCCGCCCGATAAAATCCTGGCTTGAATATTATAATTATACTTTAAAAAAATTGTTTTAAAGTTACATTGTACTACGAAATTAATATCATCAACGATTTTTAGAGGGTTTTGTAGAAAATTTTCTTGTAGGATCCCGGGTTAAGTTTGTCTCCCAATTCCTATTTTTTTATATTGGGTCCAAAGTTTAGAAAAAATTCTTTATAATTTCTAAAACTGCCTTTTTCAAAAAATCTATAAGCATATTTGGATTTGTAAACAACTGGCCTAAAAAAGTTATTTACATAAAATGATTAGCGACTTACTTTCAAATCGTAAAATAGATTTTATAACAAAAACCACTAATAGAAAAACTAAAAATAAACGAAAAATAAATTTTTTAAAAAAATTTAAACGCCTACGCTATTGTTGAATGTTTTGTTTATCCAAATGTATCATAGATTTTTGTTTCCACCTTTAGGTTTTATAACACAGGTCAACAAAAATTTGAGAGATATGAGCTAACTTTAGAGATTTTTCATTTAACGTTTTTTCCAATTAAACTATGTAAGCCAGCTATAATTAACATTGAAAATTCTTGAAAAATGGCAAAAAAAAATTGAAAAAATGTATTTATATTTACAACAGTTAGACATGTCTATATTGCTAAATTGTTTAACCAAATAAAGGTTGATATACTCAAAAATTTTATTTCTCATTATTTGAGAGGAAAAATATTAGATACAAGTTTAATATAAAAAGTAATTTTTTTTCATTTAGGTAATCTAGAAGTCGCAAAATTAGTCATTTTTGTCAAATTTGACCATTTTTTTATTATATAACTAAGAAAATAGCCAAAGCCGAAAAAAACTTCGGAAAACGGAAAATATATATGAGATAAGGGTATCATAAGGATTATTTCCCCCCAGTGTAATATTCTTTTTACATTCATTTATCGACCTGTGTGATTTAATAGCCCATTATACCCCAAAAATGAAAATCTTATTTTTGAAGCCGGAAAACTTAAAATCTGAGGAATTAGATAAAATTTTGATTTCATATTTGTAATTAGCACCAAAAACTTCACCAAAAGATTGTTGTCGTGAATGTTATCTAAATTATGTTGTCCTGTGTTATCAACAAAATACAAAGTGTAGAAGGAATACTCTTCATCGTGTGAATCGTTTTTAGTTCATGTAATTATTAAAAAAATGGGCAATATGAGATTTAAAACTTCGGCCAGGGCCCGTAATTTCCTTTTTTAAATTCAAGCCCGGCTCGCCCGGCCTGTTTTAAATTTTACCCCCCCCCCCCCCCCCCCCCCCCCCCCCCACGTTTTTCGGGCGGGTTTTCGGGTGACTTTGATCTCTAATAGCAATTACAGTTTGTTCATAGGCTCACTATTAAAAGTTCGAAAAACTAGATTAATTTAATTGTCGATACGATACCCTCAATTATTTGCCAAATCAACAAACAAAAAATGTTTCATTAGGAAATTTAAAAATTTTATGTTAAAGGCCCTCTGATTTTTTTTTAATAATTCAAATAACTTAGTGTTTCCAAACCTTCACTCAATTAAGAACGGCAACCCCTTATAGCTGTGGCTCTTTTCAGCGAAGTTTTTTATATCGGCTCAATGTGTTAATTTTAACGCACGCTGGCGACCTAGTTTTCAAGGTCTGGGCTCTCGGAAAATTTACGACTTTGGCAATATCTTTTAAATATTAATCGAGTCAGCGTTTCTTACTTAGTGCAAAACACAATACAATCTATCAGCACCTCAAGATCGTTTGACTTGAAATAGGCACCAAAATAGGGAAAACACATAAAATATATAAGGGGCACGATATTTTATTACCATTTTTAGTTACCGACAATACCAAAACCTGTATTAACAATCCTTTTGTTAAGTTATCTTAAAAAGGTTTATACCAACTCCCATCAAGCCATCTGTATTCCATTTAAACTGGTAAACACCGCCCAAAAAAATCAGTGAATCGGTGACTAGAGTGCTATTTTTATGATAATAATAAGCATGGATTTGAGACAATGGAAGAAGTCACTTGCAGGTGAAAAAGAGTATGTGATCAAACTTTCACTTACAACGGTATTGTTAATTTTCAATACTAATATGCCACCTAATTTGCCCTATCTTAAAAATCTTCTTCCGATAATATAGATAAAATGCCGGCTTCTGCACCTTATTATGTATAACCTTTTGTCTTTTTGCTAAACAATATAAACTTTCGCACGATGTCACAAAGTTTACATATGAGAAACATATTAAGCCCTGATTAGAAATTGAAATTTACCTTGGGTGCGCGAATTACATTTTTTTGAATTTTAATTCCTCGTTTTCATTAATATTTTGTAGAATGTTTGGAATTTTTATCATTCTAGTGCCTGTTTTCGTTCAGACTTTTTTGCGCCAAGGTATATCATTTACTTTAAGGAAAATAAATTTTCACATATGTAAAGTTTGTTAAAGTTTTAATTGAATACGCACACTTCAAACCTTTATTAGTGACCTACCTATTTCGATTTCAAATTAAAAAGTCATTCTAATTTCATGATTCCACATTGTTAATTTTATTAAAAACGATATGCCGTGACAGCAAAAATAGACATGGGGGTAGGGTTTAAATTTGGCCGAATATAACTAGGGATAGGTCCTGTAAGTGCCCTTAATAATATACTTTTGATCATATTTGCATACAATTTGCCAATGAGATATATTGATCTCATATATATTTCTAAGCTTCAATGTCGCTTGCAAGAATATTTTCGAAAATTTTTATTCAATAAAAATATTTTTTATCAATTTTGATTAGGTCAAGCTCAATTTACTGAAAATTTAGGGCTAATGTCAAATAATGCCACTACATTGGGCATTCCACCTTTAACTCCTATAGTTACGACTATTGTACCTATTGGTAATATACGAAACCTAATTTATTCAAATATATACAATAAATTGACAAATATTCAACCATGCCAAAATATATTATTTTATTACAAAAAAAAAAATTAATGGATATTTACAGAAATTAAGCCAACATACCTCTATTAAACATTGTATATTGTAGGGTTAGGGCTAATGAACCTTACGAATTTTATAACACAACTCCCATTGATTGAAAGTCTAATGAACCAAACCACGTTAAATTTATCGGCAATTCCAGAAGGTATTAAAAAAAAATTTAATTTTTTTTCACATACCTTAAAGTTTCCGCTTATTAACTTAAAATGACAAGTTAAAATTAAATAGGTTGTGGGCCAGGCGGATTGATAAGTTAAGAATTTTAAACCAAATCGGGTCGGGCCATGCTATCTTTTCTTCATTTATGCATATTGAGTAAAAATATCACATATAATATATTTTATTTATTTGTGTCTTATAGTTTTAAATAAAAATTATGCATGAGTGCGAACCAGGACGTGATATTCCCGCCCAATCATTTTTTATAGGCCCAACCCGCCAGAAACTTGGTTTTTATTAGGTCCTACCAGGCCCATTAAATACGGCTCGGAAATTTTTATATTGCTAGCTATAAATTTTTTGCTCTAAAAACCAATAAAATATGTTTTTAGTTGCTAATAATAAGAGTTATTCAAATGAAAAATGAGATACAAAAAAGGCTCGACTAGGGCGGGCATTCGGTCCAAACTTTGATCTCTAATGCAAAGGCATTTTTTTTAATTTTCTTTATTTCCCAATTAAAATTATTAACCAAGCTACAAGGACCAAAATTTTTGATAATTAGTTGTCGAGCTGGGCCTAGAGATTAATTATTGTCGGGCCGAGAAATATAATTTTGGTTCTTAAAAATTAAATATTTGTATTATTCATTTTTTTCTTATACCCTATATAAATATGTTTTATTTATCATTTTATTCTAAGAAAATTTATCATTTTTTGAATGACCACTCACACTCCATAAAACATAGTAATAATTTGACAGATGCAGTCATGAACGATGTTAATTTACGGCAGAATGTAACCTTGCCACCCTACAATGATTCTTTTATCGTAGACATAGTCACTGAAGCTTCAAATTCAAATGATAGTTTCATAGATCTAAACCAATATCTTGCTGATCTAAATATGACAGATTCTATTCCCTTTAATGTTACAGGTACGAGAATTATAAAGTATCTTTTAAATTATTTTTGCCCTGTATTTAATTGATTCTGTATTCCACTATTCATCTGTTTAAATTAGGTACGCCAACAAATCTTACAACGGAAGAACAGCTGTTTGAAGATGAAAATGAAATTCCAATAGAACAAACAGCAGGCACGACTGCCGGATTAGTTGTTTCGCCCATTACATTTGGCGCAAATCAAACTTACTCGAGTATAACGACAACGGCCCAGTCAACTCTAGTAAATGAGACGACCTTTGTTGTCACTGAAGGCCCGGATACTTTCCCGATCTTCATTAATGCAAGCATGGAAAATTCTACGGCAAATACATCGCAATTTGACGATCTATTTTCTCCAAATAGATCAGAAACCGCGAATTTGCCAGCAGTCACGACCATTGATGGCGGTATTAATCAATTACTTAACTTAACATCGACCTTGGCACCGAATATAACAGCAGGTACCAATGCAACTTTGGGCTTCTTCTTTCAGGGGATAGCCGAATCCAATATATCAGCTACGTTAGCGCCTTTATTAAACGGGACTGTTGCAAATACGACATTGGTTCAGTCGGTTTTCCAAGGACCTAATCTCTTGGCATCCCAAATATCGGCATTAATTGGAACCAGTGGAATATTAGGCTCTCCTAGCGTTTCCACAAATGGATCCAACATTGAAATTAACGGAACTTTGGGAACGATAACTGGAAACTTAACTGATATTGTTGAACCTTTAGCCAAGTTAATTAATGCCATTTTGGCAATGCTTTCGCACATTTTTAACTAGTTTTATTAAAGCTTCTTAGTTTATCTAGGTTCATAAATAAATTTATATTATACTAACATGAGATGGATAAGTCAGCGATCTTTATTACTCGAGCTTTTTTAACTTTTAAAACTTCCTTAATTGTTTTTATTGATAATCTTGTTTATTCAAAGGTAAATTAAATGTTGCCATTTACTCATGCTATGTATTTACATATAAATATTTCAAAAATCTGTAGTTTTTATAAATATAATAATTAAAGTGAAGAATAACTTTTTTTTTTGTTAAAATAAATAATTGTGAAAGGAATTAACTTTTCATTTTCCTAAAAAAATGAGTACATAAACAAATTATTCATAGCTACCTAAAGGTACTTTGAATTACCGTTTTGGCGCTATGATAGAACGCGATAATAGGCTTTAATTTATACGAAAGCCTATTGTTTTAAATTTAAAAACACACAAAAATATTACAAGACATACCCCAATATAGGTCGTCGCACATACATTTTTGTGAGATTTGGTGCAAAAACCCCTCTAAATATATTACTTACTTTATTTTGTAAAGAAATTTGAGCGTATTGGCACCATTAGAGCAGCCGACTAATATTTCATCTACCTTTGGTGCCACAAGTGAATGGTTATTACGCAGACCCGAAATAATTAGCAGTTTTTTATTGCCGTCGACCTTAGCACTTCTTGATGCGGTCACACTGACGAGAAACCAAAATTTACAAGATCGGGGAAACGTTTTAAATATCTGTAAGTTTTAAAAAATTTGGGTTTTATAAACCAGGATCAATGTTTCATTGCTTTATGTGTGTTTTTACTTATAGGAAAGTGTTTTATATATTAGTTGAAAATATTTGGCCCATGTGTCACCAATGTCATGGGTTTTAAATTGTCTCTCAAGGCTGAAAAATTTCTAACCAGTCCGCTCGTTGACGTTTATATAGGTCCAATTTATATATGGTTGTTTCATTTTCCAATACATCAGCTTTTATATATATATAGCCTGTCCAATACTAAACTGCCCGCATGAGTGTTTAATCGGTAGAAAACTGAATGTGACCGGCTGTCCAATATGTCCATGTATGAGAATATTAACTTTTTAAATATGTGAATATATATCATAGCACATGTCTCTCAAAATAGTTATTATTTGTGTGTCTCAACAATGTTTATTAAAGGTTGTCCTGTATGTTCCATATCGTGTACGCAGAGGCAAGAATTAGTCTTTTTCAAAAATGTCGATGATGGCTGCTACAACTGTCAATGTAAGTCTCTTATTATTGTATTTATAAAAAATTATATCGGCTCAGTTAGCTTAGTGGCAACCATTTCTGTCTTACACGTGGGAGGTTTGGGTTCGAATCCGTGCACAGGAGACTTTTTTATTCAGAAAATAGTAAACTTGTGCAAACACTTTAAAGCTGCTGAGTGGCCTGCTTAGGCAGTATGCCCTAAGCGATATGCCTAGAGAGTCTAGGCTCAAATTCTATGTCACCGGCATGCGAGCAAATCTTACTGTTAAACCTGTAGGCAATAATTGATTTGCTCGTGTTATAAGAGTCAGAAACCTAAACGGTGGCGCCCTATAAGGGGGAAGGTATGGGGGAAATCCAAATTGTTTTTTTTTTGAAAATTTTTAGTCATTTTATTATATCATGTAATTTCCGTGAATCATATGTTTTTTTTCGAGGTTTTGCAAAAATTAATTAAAGTGTGTCTTATCAATTTATTTTGATTATCTTTTTGCGAGGGCTAAAGTATTAGCAGGTCATCCATTAAGTTACTAGCTAAGGACTTTTCATTATTTCTTAGTGTTTTAATCGTACAGTAGATTAAAATTAACCGCTGGCTGGGCCGGTCCATGGCATACCGACTAAGCAAATTGGTGCCAGGCACAAATATTAATTGTAGTAATTTAGTTTTCAAAATCTTATTACACAGGTCAACAAATATTTATGTCAGAAACGTAATTATTATGAAAACATAAAGAATGCATCCCCATAATGGCCTAATCTCAAATATGTTTTTCGTTTTTCTTAGTTTCTTTCTTTGGCTCCTTAGATCAGTCTATAAAGTAAAATAGCCTTTTTGACCAAATTGACAGATCTAAATATACCCTAAGAAGAAAAAATTTAAAAATCTTTTCTGCACATAAAAATTCCTTATAACTTATATTTTTAATCACAAATAATGGAAAAAAAATTTATTAATATATCAAGCTATTACATCGGCATTTAGATATTTTAAAATAGTTCGCGTCCAAACTTAAATACGATACGATATATTATCGGTTTTTAATGAAAATATTATTTGAAGTTTAAATTTAACAGTTTAACTATTGTAAATATGCAAAAATAAAATTCATGTTATTTTTGTTTTTTAATCTTTTTTGGTTTTTTGACCTTTTTTTCTAAAATTTTTAATGTTTATAGCTGACTAACTAAGTTTGATTAGAAAAAACGGTAAACGGATTTGATATTCCCTAAGATGGCAGGTTTAATCTCTGTAGTTAACTCATAACTCTCAAAAAATTGTTGACCTGTGTTTAAAAGTTTTCCTCCCTAATTGTGCCCTTATTAACGGATTGGCCCTGATTTCTGATTAGATCACATGTTTATAACTTTGCTCTACATATTACACAAAATGGTTAAGGCTGTAAAAATGTATCGTCGTTGTCGCTTGAAAAATGTACAATGGGATATGTTTTCGATAGCAATGGCTGTCCAAATTCATGTCAACCGTCAATGCCTGTGATGATAAACAATCAAACACTTGTCTGAGCTCAAATCGCATTTATAGGCTCAATTTTATTGTCAATATCTAATGAAACAACTCACTCAAACGCTTTTATTTACACATAAATTGCATTTATGAAATTCGTTTTGTGTTTTTTTAACTATTTTATAATGTAAATAAAATAAATACATTTTTAATTATGAAAAATGTTGCGATACTCGCGTGTTTTCATCTTTTGGTATTTTGTTGGCAACAATCAGGACACGAAAAACTTTTTAATTCAGCCATTGAAATCTTAGTATCCATGCACAAAAATATTGATTTATTTAAGAGAGTTTGTTGATAACAGCAATTAAGCATTAACAACTTGGTAGTCTTACTTTGGCAACCCTTCTAGCAAACCTCACTATGTCCTATTAACAATTTATAAATTTTTTTAATTGAAAAACATATGGTTTAACAGAAACCATGATTGATTACTTATAGAAGGCCACCATGTTAAATCAAACATTTAACCCCCGATTTGGTAAGGGTTCCATGCGGACCCCAGCATATCTTAAATTTTAAACAAATTTTTAAAACTTTTTTTTTAAATATGTAATTAATAAAACTAATATATGAAATTTGCTCTAAGTTAAATAACAAACCCAAATGGTCAATTAAATGTTAAAAACCATTATACAGCCTCACTATAAAATTTAAATGGAATAATTGCAGCTTTATTTTGAGCGTTTTTCTCATTTTTATTTAATAGATAAAAAATAAATTGTCATATTAACTTAAGGAGTTTATTTTTTCCCCTTTATTATAGAATTTCTGATTTTAAATAATAAAACCTAAAACAATTTTTTATTTATCAAAATTTTTTTTCGTCTTTATTAGATTGTTTAGACCTAAAAAACTGTTTATCTAATAACACAAGTCAACAAATTTCTGAGAGTTATGAGCTAACTACAGAGATCAAACCTGCCATCTTAAAGATTTTCAAATCCGTTTACCGTTTTTTCTAATCAAATTTAGTTGGTCAGCTATAAACATAAAAAATTTAAGAAAAAATGTCAAAAAAACAAAAATGATTTAAAAACAAATACAAATCGATTTTTTTTTGCATATTCACAATAGTTAAACTGATAAATTCAAACTTCAAAAAAAATTTTCATTAAAAACCGATAATATATCGTGTCGTATTTAAGTTTGGACGCGAAATATTTTGTATTATCTAAAAGCTGAGGTAAGAGCTTGGTATATTAATAAAATTTATTTCTCATTGTTTTTATAAGTAACAAGGAATTTTTATTTTCGTTTTGGACGGATCCAAGGAGCCAAAGGCGGAAGAAACTAAGAGAAACGAAAAATATATATAAGATTCGGCCATCATAGGGATGCATTCTTTAATGTTTTCATAAAATTCACTTTTCTGACATTGATATTTGTTGACCTGTTTAATATTAATGAAGATTTATTTAATGTTAATAAAAAAAGAAAATTCCAATTTTTAGAATTATTTCTGTTTCGTGATCGTGTCATTTAAAATATACAATATGCATAATTTAACTGCACGCATTTTTATTTGAAATGGAAAAAAAAACAGAAATCACGTGTAAAATTATATCGGTTAATACTGGAGTCGGAACAGACCCCCGCCATATCATTTAGTTACAATTTTTAACCTGCTGCGGGATAAACACCTCACATTCGTATGTTTTTAAAAATTTATTCTGGAAACTGCATTAACTCCCTCGGTCTTAGATTAATAACTATAATTTAGCTTTTGAATATATTGTATTTATTATTATAAGTAGCGTAGAATATTTATTAATAAAAAAATGCATTTGTCGGTGACAAAAAGTAATGTTCTATTTACTATACCTCGGAAGGTTTGGGAAATGACTTTCAATCAATTCATCAAATTTGTCCTAAATGAAATATTTTTGCTTTTTAATTAAATTTAAAATTGTTTTTGCAACAAATTCATGCATTAATATAAGTTTAAGCAAAGTGATTGAGGATATTTACTTGCATAAGTTTGTCTTTAAATTGTTTGAGCGTAATTTTATCGGAATTGAATTTCTAATTTAATAAATAGCAAAAAAAAATTGCGGTAATTAAAAATTTAATTTTAATACAGGTCAACAAATTTTTGAGAGTTATGAGCTAATTACGGAGAACAAACCAGGGTTTAAATACGTTTACCGTTTTTTCTAATCAAAATTAGTTATTCAGCTATAAACATCAAAAAATGTCAAAAAAAAAGATTTAAAAAAAAAAATAAATTAAAATTTCTTTTGCATATTCACAACAATTAAACTGTTTTCAAACTTCAAATTATGTTTATATTAAAAACCGATAATATATTGTGTCGTATTTAAGTTTGGACGCAAAATTGTCTGTATTCTAAATGCTGATGTAGAAGCTCAATATACTAATAAATTTTATTCTTCTTTGAGATGGTATATATAAACGGATTTTTATCTGAAAAAAAAATCTTTTTTTCTTTTTAGGGTATTCTCGAGGTCACAAAATCTGTTAAAAAAGCCATTTTTCGATATTGACGGATCTAAGGAGTTGAAGGCGGAAGAAACTCAAGAAAACGGAAAATATATATGAGATAAGGCCATCATGGGGATGCATGCTTTTACGTTTTCATAAACTTATTTTTTGTAACATTGATATTTGTTGACCTGTGTTATAAATTCAATAAAATAATACTTTAAAAGCTACTCCGTACAAAAATAATGATTAAAATATACAAGGATTAAAAAACTCCTTATAAATTGACAAAAAAAATGAAATTATTCACAAAAGCCAAAATTCCTAACATTTTTAAAGGACAATTAAAAATTTAGTAAATATGTTTTATTGCTATATACAATAAAATTAAGATAGAGTAACACTTGGAAAAAGGTTTCAACTTTTTGCAGCGCCATTTTATGGCACAAGATTGCGGTTTCGTTGGCTGGTGCATTGATTAACTCATAAACCGCGCTCACTACATGGTACATGTTATCCTTGCTGAGGTAACTCTCATCCCTAACATTATATATTTTGAAAATTATTTGAGCTTGCTCTTCTAACGGACCGTAATTAAGGACGGATAGGACAGACAGGAGTGCCTATATAGCAACGAAAAAAAAACTAAATAAGATTAGCTCGCAGCAAACAAATTGTGATAGAGCCATCAAAAATCTATTGATTGATTTATACCAAATGATATAGGGCCCGTTTCTCCATAAAGGTAGACAAGAGTAAAAGCGCCCATATAAGCAATCTAAGCGGTGAGTTAAATTATGGTTTTTGGAACTTCTAGCGACAATTTTGGATGTAAATGTTACAGGATACATTTTGCCAGGGCGCCTCAACTGGCGGCGGAACTTAAATAAATCGGGTTTAAAATGTTAAAATAACACTGGACAACAAATTTTGGACGACCCTAAGCAACATTTATGGCAACTATGGTTTTTATTCAAGTTTTTGGCGCTGATCACGAATATGAAATCAGAATTTTAGCCAAGGCCTTAGATTTTTAGTTATTCGGTGTCAAAGTTGAGATTTTTCAATTTTTGGGGTATTTTAGGCTTCTATATCATAAAACCTATGGGTAGTAACAAAAGTTTAAAAATATATTTAGATAACGAAAACACTCATTATTAACGGAAGGGGTTTACATTTTTTTTTAATATTTAATTTTTTTTTATTTTTGTAAAATTAGTGGTTTTTGTCATAAACTCCGTTTTTTGATCCTAAATAACTTGAAAGTAAATTGCTAAAAATTTATGTAATAACCTTTTTTAGATATGTTTTTTTATAAGGAATCTGAATATGCTAATAGATTTTTTGTAGAATTAACAATAAACATTTTTTTTTAATTTTTTTTCTGAACTTTGGACGCGGTTTAAAAAAAATTGGAGGCCTTAGAAAAAAAACTAAACCCGGGATCGTTATCGCAAAAAAATTCTCTACAAAACCCTAAAAAAATCGTTTAAGTTGTTTTTTTTGTTGTCCAGTGTAATTTGGTGTTTTTGGGCGCCTTACAACTAGCTGTTTAAGGGGTTACAACAATATATCATGGACCGGCCCTGATTATTATTTATATGAAATTTTAAATTTACCTCAAATTCAACCATTCCATTTTGGTAAGTGTCGAGGCATCGATAAAAGCATGCTGCATATTTTGTTGAATCTAAATAAAAAGTTAAAAACATTCATAAAAGAGACTTCAAAGATATGTCTTTATAAATCGTAGCTAATATCAAGCGTGAATTGTAATTTTAAAAGTGTTTTTGTTCTCTATAAATATGTTTCAAATTATAAAAATATTTTTTGCCATCCCTAAATCCCATTTGATTAAATTTTCTAAATTAGAGCTAGGTGCAAATTCAAAATTAAAAACGACACAAGTTAAAGTTAGCATGTATGATATTTAAAAGTAACATTTTGAAAAACTCTGTATCTCTTCATTTAGATTCTAGAGAATACGGCTCGTGCCCTACTCAAATTTTATTTGAATTTTTAATTTGTGATAATTAATCAAATATGGCGCTAAAAAACGTGTTTGCTACTATTAAATCCCACAATGTTGTATCTTTTCAAAAAAAGTATTATTTTAGGACATTCATTATTACATTAGTCACAGATTTTAATTTTTACGGTAGGATTTATACAGTGCTAGCTTCAATGAAGTGGCACATGTTAGAAATAGAATGATCAACAGACACATAAATTGTGGTCATCAACTACTATTTTTTTGATCGCGGTCACTAATAAAATGATCACGATCACAATTAAATGGCCAAGTTGATGATTTCATGGTAAACATCACTAAATTGTGTGACCATTTAGCCACACAACATAGTGATATTATCATAAAAACATCATCTTGGCCATTTAATTGTGACAGAGATCATTTAATTGTGATATGATCATTTTAGTAGTGACAACGATCAAAAATATAGTAGTTGATGGCCAAACTTTATGCGTCTATTGATCGTTCTATTTCTAACATGTACCACTTTATTGAAGCTAGCATTGTATATTAAACTTGTTTTAAATAAAACGAAGGTAATCAGGTTAATGCTGTGTTAATGTAAGAAATTAATTATGAATTAACTTTAACCTCAAAGTCCAAGTTAAATTTAAAAAAAACTGTTAAAAGGTGAAACCACATCAATTAAGACTTTTTATTAAATAAATAAATTATGTAAGATTGGAATTGTTAATGGCGCCAAGAGAACTGAGAAATAGCATTCTAAAATATATCACATTATATTTTGTGTCAGATTTCTTACAAACTTGTTCCATTTATAATTAAGAATTTATAAACTATTGTCATCGTAATATGTATATTATTAAAATATTCGATTAAATTGTTTAAAAAAATTATGCAGTATTTTAAATTTATTACAAAAAAGATTATGTTTATGAGAATATAGTTAATTTTCATAAAATGGTCTATGATTTGGCATGTTAATTTATGATGGCATTTTAACCTAAATTTTTATTTAGATCGGGTTTTAATATGGCTGTATATCATTGGTTAGAGAATACATATATATGAAACCAAAATTTTTATTATTAAACGCAAAAAAAGGTTAATTTTTGTGGGATTATTTCAATAAATATATTGTATTGTATCAATTTATGAAAAACATACTTCCCAAAGGGAATAAGATTTCGAAAATGGATATGAATGTTTCGAGTGTCAAATAACCTTGCGGACAATGCTATTATATTAAATATATATGAGTATAAAATAATACTTATATCAGCGTAGGAGACCAAAAAATTAAAAAATAATTTTTATTATTTACAAATTGAAGTATTTGATGGATTATTTGAATTATTCCGTGAGAGAGTGGGCTAGGACCTCTTAACAATGGAAAATGCGAATCCTAGTCTCTTTATTCTAAATTTTTAGATATGCTTAGCCGAGTTTTTTGATAGTTTTAACGACTCAAACAATTAAATATTTAGAAATTGAAAATTTCAACATTGTTTTTCATCAGAGTCATCAAAAAAAAATTTTGAGGTCGTACTCCTTAAAAATTTTAGATTATACCTTAGGAAAGTGTTTTGTGTTTGCAAATCAGTAAAATCTCCTTGACAAAAATATAGATAAATTTTTATATTTATTTACAAATACAATGTAACTTTTTCAATGAAGAATAAAAATAATAATTATACGAAAAAGGTGAAGAATTATTTGTCTACTAACGTTTCATCAAGGCGCGTTCATTCGCTTTTAAAAAAAATTTATAAAAAAATTGGTTCAATGTTGGAAATTTTTTTTTAGCGTTAGAATTTTTTAATGAATGATTAAAATGATAACACTGGACAACGAACGACCTTAAGCATTATTTATGACAACTATCCTTTTTGGTCAAGTTTTTGGTGCTGATAACGAAAATGAAATCAGAATTTTAGCCAATGCCTCAGATTTTTAATTATTCAATGTCAAAAATTAGATTTTCCTATTGGGATATAATGGGCTTCTACATTATAAAACCTAGAGGTAAAAACAAAAGTATGTTAGAATAAGGAAACATTAATTAATAACGTAAGGCGTTTGAATTTTTTTATAATTTTAAATTTTTTTTTAATTTTTATGTTTTTGTAAAATTAGTGGCTAATCCGTTTTTAAACCAATATAACTTGAAAGTAAATTGCTACCTTTTTTGATATGTTTTGCATAAGGAATCTAAATATCTCAATAGAATTTTCAAGAAATAAATAAATTTTAAATTTTTTTCTGAACTTTGGACGCAGTTTAACAAAATTGGAGGCATTGGGAGAAAAACTAAACCCGGGATCGTTATCGCAAAAAAAAATCTCTAACCCTGTAAAAATCTTTTATGTTGTTTATTTTGTTGTTTAGTGTAATTAGCTATGTTTATATGGATTTAAATTTAATTTAATAAAATTTTATATTTAGAGCAAATGCTTAAAATAAAAGACAATATTGCAAAAAACAATATTAAATTACGAGGTTAAAACCCAAATTTTATAAATTTAATTTTTATAAATTTTAAATGTTTCAACAATACTAAATTTTTTTCTTATTTTGTGACCATGTCTATGCTTAATTTTTTGTCTTCAACTTTTATATATAAAGATTTCTTTTAAAATAAAAGGGTAGGCTACGGGCGAAAAAGAGAATAAGAAGATTAGTAATAAATGTTCAAGTGTCAAAGTCTATTTTTAAAACAAATATTTTTTTACAATTTTTTTAATATTTTAATTTGCAGTAAAGCTAATGCCTTATTTCCTTTTCTGCAAAAAAAAATGATTAAACCAAGATCTATAGTTACCTAAAGTCATTTTGCATTCCCGTTTTGGCGCCATTGACGGAACGCGTTTTGATTGAATAAAAAACCCAGTGTATTTAAATTTGTAAAAGAACAAAACACGAAAGACCCCCTAAGCTAGAATTTTAGAATTTCAAATGCATTTTTTTATATAAAAAATGTTGATAATGTATTTTTTTATTTACTAATTCTTGGTCAAATACATTTTGTCGATAAATGTCAATTTAATGAATATAAAGTTGTACCCTTTTACTTTCTATAACCTTTTACATACAACTACAATCAGTAAATATTTTTAATCTAACAGAGTTACAACCTGTTAGTTTTTCGAAAATAACTATTATTGCGATAATAGTTATTATTAATAGCATTAAATCGGGTCCAATGGACTATAATACAACTTTAGTGATATAAAATTTATATAAAATTTATATTTTTTTTGTTCTATTGTGTTTTGGAAATATCTTCCTATTATATCTTGTTTTTAATTACTGGGCTGATATGTAGTTAGTAGTGTTCTCAATCAGGACCCGAAAGCGGCCGGGCCGTTTTATCAAATTTTAAATTTGGGCCGGGCCGAATATTATGATGCTTATATTTGCCTATTTTTTTGCGCTATAATGATTGCTAAAAATAGTTAGATTAGTAGATTTATGTACGTCTGAAAAGAAAAATGAAAATGATTAGTGAGTGTGAACGGGACGGAGTGATTCGCCAAATCCAGTCCCAGCTTAATTTGACAATATAAACTCTTCAACTTATCAAGGAGGTAGGTGGGAAGATGGCGATATTAAAAACCGAGGACGAAATTACTATAAACTACCCACCACAAGACGTAAATAATTAAACTCTTTTGCAGTGGCGGGAAAACACTAAAAAAAACTTTTACCTAAGGGCACGTGCAAAGTGAGTTCTTATTTTTGTAAAATTTTAAAAATTCTGAAAATTTTAAAAATTTATTTTTTTTCAAAAATTTTTTATTTCAAAAAAAACATTTTATGTGCATATATTAAATTTGGCAACTTTTTAAATATTGGCGTTTTATTACAAAATTTTTTTTTTGAAAATTTTACGAAAAAAAAAACTCACTTTGCACGTGCCCTAAGTAAAATATTTATCCAAACAAAATCTTTGCCACTCCTGCGAGCCCCTGCAATGTAGAACGTAGCCAGCTTGTCAAATATTTACTAAAAGAAACCGTTTAGGCCAGGACAAACTGGATTATATAATTTTTTTAAATGATTACTTTAATGATGCTCTTGATATTAATAATTCTAATATATATTTAATGTTTAATTGTTAGTAATATTCATAAATACGAACCAATATTTATAAATTCGGGCCGGGCCGGACCGAGCCTCTAATTAAAAACATCGGGCCGGGCTAAAAAGAAAAAATATTTATTTTGGGCCGGGTTACACGTCTAAAAAATTTCGGGCGGGCCGGGCTTTAAAAATACGGCCTGTTAAAAACGTTTATAGTTAGTACCCGTTTGAATATTTGGTATAAAAGCTTAATATCGTTCCTGTGAAATTTGGTGATTTCGCACATCCGGTCAAGGTTGGGCGGAGGTGCTTTTGCAAATTCCGGGAGGAGAGATTCACGGCCACGTTCTAAGTATAAATATAAAATTAAACAAAATTTGATCATATTAGCGGGAGTTTTATTAAGTTCTGTACAAAAGAGATTGCCATGCTCCGTAGTGTCAGGGAATCTCCCAGCTAGGGCATGTCAACTCCGGAATCGGGAAAAAGTCTATAAACTCCGGATTATATTTTTGGTTGCTAGTTAATACATGTAATTATTACATAATTAGCTGCTCTTTCATTTATTTACAACTTTAATTTAACAAAATGAGTTTGGATTACAAAAATACAAATTTCAATATTTTATAATAAGCTAATGTTAACTAGCAAATTCCAATAATAAAACTCCGGAACTTCAGAGTTTATGAACTCCTTCCCGATTCCGGACACCTACTCCCGGCTTGAGTACGGGCCTAGCAATATTGAAAATATTAGTTGACCAAGTCGAGTTTTTTCTTTTTTTATATCTAAATAACTTTGATATACCCACGTGTATGTGTGGTGTATTTTTAATTCTTTTGATTTCAATCCTGAAAAAAAAGAAAATATCTTACATGTAAAAAATTATTATTTTTTTACACATATAAACATGAAGGTCCCATTTCAAGCTTCTAGTGACCTAAAGTATTTTTAAAACATAGGAAAAATTCGTTTAGAGTAATACATGTGCAACTTTGAATTTGTATATATAGATTTTGCAAATTTTTCGCCCAAATATTTAGAAAATAATTTTTTTCAAATTGAAATAGCTTAATTACTATGTTGACTTTTATAATTTTTTAATTTATTTTTTGTATTGAATCAATAAAAAATGGTTAATACATTTGGAACTTTATATATTACATGTCTCAAAATAATTTTATAAACATGGATAATCTCCTCATTGATATTTTTCTGCAGGAAAACTAAGCTCAAAAATTATAAAAGATCTTATTTATTGTGTAAAAGAGCGGTGTACCTGCTGAATTTTAAATAACCTTGCGCGCAGAAGCCAGAAATTTTATTTCAGCTGTTAAATTACATTTTTTAAATCTGGGTGTGAGTCAACGAAGGTGGAAGTTAAACACGACGGTTGTAGATTTTAAATTTGAAATAGGACACTAGATTTGGTAACAGGTGACTAATCTCGTGTGCACTTGAATTTATAAAAGAACATTTCGTGGATTGAAAATTTTTTATGAATATCTCTATTTTCTTTTCCTTACCCCAAAAAACCTACATTACCCCCCCCCCCCTTATACATATTTGTAATTTAATTTTGCCGATAATTAAATTGTGAATTTTTTAATTTGATTTTTGAAATACTCAAAATTAATTCTACCGCGATTTGAAAGTTCGACTAAGGTACAGCGGCCCTTTGAGTTAGTTGCCGAACTAATGTGTCGGTTTAAAGGGGACACCTATATTTCTGTCCATAATTTCCCCCGAGACGTTATTTTGATACTTAAAACATAATTTTTTTCTTATTTGTGAGACAAGTTTACACAAAACTAAGATCCGAAAAAAAAGACTATTACATTAGCGTTATGGAAGATTTCAAGATTTGGATATGATAAAAAAAGGAAAAGTTGAATAAACTAGGGCAGGAATTAAAATTGAGTCCTGTCCAAACCTATCAAAATATGTTTTTACCATATGAAATAAATGTTTTTGCAATTGTCGAATTCTAATATACGATAAATAATATTTAAATAACGGGGAAATAAAATTAATATACTACATACTAATTTTAATGGTTATTATTTTCATAATAAATTAAAATATATTAGATTATATAATTTTTCATATTTTATATCCGTGTTTTCATTTTTTTTTTAAATTGAAAATTATTTTTCAAAAAAACATAAAAGGGTTTTGTCATATTAAGTTTTTTTTAAAAACCTTTTATTCCAACTTAAAAAGATCCAATTTTTCTTATCATAATCGGCAAAAAGTTATAAAAATATAACTGAAAAATGACCCATGGTTAATTAAATAAAAAATTGTAACTTTTTTGCATGGCATTGTCCTCCTTAGTGAACATTGAATGTATAAAGTTCATAATCAGAATGGTTTTATCGGTGTATTAACCGGATTTTCAGTGATATTTTAAATGGCGAATTCGGATTGGCAAAATTAAGTCGAAATTAATAGTTTATGCAAAATTCTCAAAATTTAAGGGCGGGCTTTAAAATTAATTAGTATTCCTAAAATGTTTTTATCGACATTACAAATAGAACAAATTAACCGAAAATTAAAATAGGCCTTTTCCTTAAAATAAATCGTTAAAACAATAAATTTTATTCTATGTTTTTTTTTCAAATGTAGAAATAGCTTTGTCCGGAAAAAACAAATGGGTGGTCTATACTCAATGTTCATTTATGAGAAAACTTAACGGTTTGGGAAATGTTTTATTGTTTTATTTTCTTGTCACCTATATACATCTTTTTTTATTGCATCTATAGCCACCGTTGTAAATTCCAATTCGACATTAAATCAAAACTGAATCAATAATATAGTTGTCACAATGGACATTAGATTTTCAAAAATATGGATTGTTAGTATTAACTCATCTAATTGATATTTGACAAGTTAGGAGATTAATAAGGTTTTATGGAAAAATTACTAGCAATAGGTTGTTTGTATAATCCTTTCTACGAATGTATTTAGGGCTAAATATAGTACTACTAGTTTAAATAGCAACACACGTGTCGCAATTAACGCAAATATTATTGTATATGAATTATTTATGAAATTATAAATGATTTAGATTGAAATTGAAATTGGAATATCGTCTTCGCTGGCCGTTCTTTATGTTAGCTAGTTGCCTAATACCGGACAGGGCTAAAAGGAAAAAATGCGCTGACGATTATGCCGTATCTTGCGAGATAAGATGGAGGAGAGAAAGAGGAGGGAGAGGGGGAGGGGGGTGGTAAGGTAGGCGAAATTATCTTGCCTTCTTTTTTTGCTATGAAAAATTTACAAGTTGAGTTCGGACGTACGGTATTATATTTAATATGATATTCACGTAGAAACCCACTGAACCCTGACCCCAAAGGTTAAGCCCGTCGTCGAATAGCACTTTTACCCAACAAAAATACACTTCCGGGCCATAGAATTAGAACTCTTAGAAAGCTCGATGTTTAAATGTTAATTTTTACCATTTTATTTATGTAAAAATACAATATAAATGAATAGGATAGTTTCCTAGACATTGCATTTTTAGCGCTTTAATTACAAAATATCATTAAAAACTAAGAGGATATGCCCGTTTTTGTCTTGAGGGGGCCATCTATTGGAGTTTCGGGCACCTGACCTTATACAGATAAATTAAAATGTACAAAACGATAATAATCATGCATGCAGGACATAGGGCATGCAACCATAATTGCCCATTTTTAAGCCAAGGAGTAAAACAAGCCTTAACATGGTAAACTCACTAACCCCTAGTCTATCATTTATTTCTAGAAGCGGAGGGCCATTTAATTAGGTTTTTGTTGTGGATTATACTGACAACTTGATTTGATTAAACATTATATCAATAAAGAAGCTCAAATTGGGCTCGGCCACCATATAGAATTTAGCATAATAAAAATAGGCATTTGGCTGGTAGTAAGCCTTTAAACCCCTTTTTAGAAAGTCAACCATGGCAATTCTTAATATGATTAATTAAAAATATTCAGTTTAATAACCTTATTATTAGGTGTTTCGGGTAACTTTGGCGGTATAAATCTCTATTCTGTTACAGGTCAAAATATTTTGCCTTTTTTTAATAAAGTATGTGATTATAGGTGTATTAAACAGATATCACATTATCTTAGCGAGCTTTAAAATGCACGCGTTTAATCTAAGTTTGATAAATATTCTAATTTAAATTATAAATAACATTATGTGTATTCAACTATAATTGTCGTGTCAATGGACTTAGACACGCTCGGACCTAAAAAGTATTTTCAGTAACAAAATTTTCAAGCCATTGAAAAAGAAATGCCTGTAAAATTATGTGAAATTATAGCCATTCATTTATAAGTATAGCTACAATGTTGCAATTAAAAGATCATGCACCAAATGCAATTCAAATTGTTTAAGCGCTAGGGGACCATTATTCTCGTGTCCCCCCATTGAGGGAAAACATTATTGACATTCAACTAAAGTGGAAAGTGGCGAAACATTTTTTTGTGTTAAAGATCTTGAAGAGTAAGTTTATATCGAAATTTAAAATTAAGAAATTTTTTTTATTATGCGTGAATTTACGATGGACGAGGGGACCATTTTTAATGTTCACTTGGAATTCGCCAGGACTACAGACAAGGAGAAGACCAATTTTACATCTTTCAACATCCAAGAAAAGTAGAAAGCCTGGATCTAAACGAGGTGGAGTTGGGCCCGGATATTTGCCAAAGGGTGCCTTTTCCCGGACCTATTAAATAAAATATATTAAATAAAGCATAAAAGTTAAAATATAAAATTTTATTACCTCTTTAGATATTGTAAATTTATTCATCGTTTTGCGCTAGCCTCTAGGTAATTTTTTTCCAAAAATATTTGTGAGGCTATATCCTTCTAAGCCTTGCATGCCCACATACTAATAGTAAATCTATGGAGCCCTCATACCTTGCAAAAGTCAATAATTACCCGAAGCGATCCCTAACTAGGTTGCAGATATCTAAAATATGCCTAGCAGTGCCTATGGCCCAAAACGCTACAGTTAAGTCTAAGCCTATGTTGGTATATCATTTTTGCCAAGCCAGCTTCGCTTGTGTCGGCCGGACTTTCGACACCTAAAATTCTAAATTTGATTAAGGCAACCAGAGAACCATTTTCATTTCTTTTACCCATCAGTGGAAAGTCCCAGTAGCTATGTTCCCCTATGTGTTTTAATGAAGTTTTCCTGTCACTTTTGGTTGGATGAGTCTTCTCCTTCTCTAACATGAATTTATGGGTAACCAAACTAGATCTAAAACTCGTGAAGTGTATCTTTCCGACAGTTAGATCTTTTGAAAATTTGTTTTTAGGCGATGCAACGTGCATAGTGGTTCCAGTGTGTTATCTAATGCAAACTTTGTCGTGCTAATCTTATATATGAATATGTTAAAAGACAGGGAGGACTCTTAGAAAAGTTGTGAAAACTGACCAAATTTATGCTTGAAAACTTTAGAAAGGTATATATGGGAGAAAGAACAAGCAGGAACGGGCCGGAAAAGGAGTTGAAATGTGAAAATGAAAAAAGTGTGGAAATATTGGAAGAGCAGCTCGCTTGGTGTTATCCATTTAATAACAACATATTTTCATTTCATGTTTTTTCAAATTATGTTATTTATATTATTCTCTTTGGCAAAAAATGGTTTAAACAAGACTAAAAAAACATATTTCGTAATCAATATATAAGAGTAAAATATGTATGCTACGGCAAACAAATTATTTGCCATCTCATATTAACGGGGTTGAATGACCAGCGCAATAGCTTAAAATCTCTTAGTACCGTTACTAGGTGACTAATTTATGTCAGCTCTAAGACAATATTTTGGAGAAAAATTCTTTTATTCATACATAAATTTGGAATCGTTTGTCCCAGGTGGTGTAAATAGGCATAATTTATGTGACCTTATCCCACTGTATAAATTATTTAGAATCTTTCAAACCGGATTTTGGGATATTTCAATGAAAGGTATGGGATTGAACAAAGCATTGACAAATTTGAACTTTACTGGAGACTAATAAATACTTCTTCCTTAAAAACTATTTATCTGTTTTTTATAAGGCATATAGTACCGCTCAAGAGGCTTTACCTACCCTTAAGTATTTGCTAGTATTGAAATTGATTCTGACTCTTTTATTTATATACGCAAAATTTGAGTGAGTTCGGGCAAATGATCACGAAACTATGGCCTCTGGAAAAATGCATGTCGATTTTATACGATTTTGCATCCTACAAAAACCAGAGCTGGTTAAATTTTTCAGATATATGAGTTAACTCTAGAGACCGACCTGTCATCTTGGGTTTTAAATCCGTTTACGGTTTCTGATTAAACTTTGTGGGCCAGCTATAAACATAAAAATTTTTGAAACAAAATTTTAAAGAAAAAACAAAATAAAATCAAAAACAAAAAAATATTAAAAAATTATTTATATATATGAATCAACTAAAGAGCAATTAATATTTTTTAAACCCGATAATATTGCGGCCTATTGGTTGAGGTGCCAAATATTTTGTAAAACTTAAATGTTAATGGAGCTAGATATATTCAAAAATTTTATACCTCTTAATTTGAGATGAAAAATAGAAGTTATACGTAATTTCATCATGGAAAAAAAATTCGTTAATTTTTTTCTTTAGTTATTCTCGAAGTTATAAAATCTGTAAATTCGGCTAAATTTGGCCCTTTTGTAGATATCTAAGAAAATCGAGGTCTGAAAAACTTCAGAAAACTGAGAAAATATATGAAATAAGGCCATTATGTTAATTTTGTTATATCACTTAGTAAATTTAATCAAGTCACAAATTTGTCCATTTCAAACAATTTGTTTCACATGTCAACAATTTTTTGAGAGTTATGAGTTAACTACAGAGAGCAAACCTGCCATCTTGAGGAATATCAAATCCGTTTACCGTTTCTCCAAATCAAACTTGGTTAGTCAGTTATAAACATTAAAAATTTTAGAAAAAAAGGTCAAAAAACTAAAAAAGATTTAAAAATAAAAATAAATTTATAATTTATTTTTGCATATTCACAATAGTTAAACTGTTAAATTCAAACTTTAAATAATATTTTCATTTAAAATCGATAATATATCGTGTCGAAGACGCAAAATATTTTGTATTATCTAAATGCCGATGTAAGAGCTTGATATATTAATAAAATTTATTTTTTATTATTTGTGATTAAAAATATAAGTTACAAGGGATTTTTATATGCAAAAATATTTTTAAATTTTTTCTTTTTAGGGTATATTTAGATCTGTGAATTTGGTCAAAAAAGGTCATTTTTCGTCATAGACGGATCTAAGGAGCCAAAGACGGAAGAAACTAAAAAAACGAAAAATATATATGAGATTAGGCCATCATGGGGATGCATTCTTATATGTTTCTATAAAATTCACGCTTCTGACATTGATATTTGTTGACCTGTGATATAAAAGCCAAACCAGCCTTAAAATACAACAACATGCGAGGATGGAAGAATTTAGAAACGAGCAGGTAGGGCCGGGCCTGAATTAGAAAAAAAACTGGCCGGGCGAGACTGATTTTTTATATCTCATTTGTATTTTTTTTTAATTATTGTTAAAAAAACTTAAAATTATATAAATTCATTTGTCACACGATGTAACGTTACTTCTATTGCATTCTAAAAAAAATTTAAAGCAAAATTTTTTTAGCTTTAATTAATTTTCGGGCCTATTTGTAGATTTGAACCGGCCATGTCTGGCTGGGCCTAAAATAAAAACAAGATTTAGGGCCGGAATCTCAATGCCTGGTTTGAACTCGAATGCACAGGGAAAATGGCCAACCAGCATTTTTGGTGTAAGAAAAATAAATGGCCATGGAAACTAGATATTTACAACAAAACTTCATAA